>CAJHQQ010002416.1:0-65202 GCA_905132885.1 Moricandia moricandioides
TTTATTCCCTCTAACTTGCCTCATGGAGAGTTGGGAAAGCCCTGATGAGCTTTTCTTTTGTGGTCTCTTTCGAATCTCAATCGAAACGCTTTTCGTTTCATCTTAACCAGAGTTTACATTGAGATTTTACGACGAAACAAGTTAGACTTGCCCAAACTCCTTAGCTTGCTCCTACTTTCCCTCTTGGGAATCCTACTCGCCCTCTTGGGCATCATACTCTCCCTTACCTCCATATATGCGTTCTCCTTCAAATATAGATTGGAAATCTCTTACCGTAAAGACTTGTTTTCTCGCAAGAATTCAAATTGATCATATAAAATGGCAACATTTAACTTAAAACCTTATTCACCTCAACTATAAGAGTAATTTGAAATTTTTTTATAATAATTGACATCATATCTAAGGTACTCTTTCGAAGGAATCGTAAAAACGTATAAGTCGAAAAATTGGCCTAAAAGGTGTAAAAGAAGACTAAATGCCCACTTACGATTCTTGACGAAATCGAGCCAAGTGATATTTTGATGGTCTATCTTTTATTTCTTGGAGAAGATAAAAATCAAGTTCGGAAAATAAATGTCAATTTTCAAAGGATAAACACCAATACCGAAAAATATGGATCGACGAACAAAAACCGCAAGACAGGTTCGATCCTAAACGCGGCTAGGAAGAATTGATATTTTTATTATCTTAAGGGGCGTACAGACACGAGAAGAGGAAGGGGAATTGAGCAGGCAAAACAGACAAGACGTGAACCCAAACGTTCGAGAAAACTAAGGTACTAAGAAATAAAAACGCTTAAGAGATCGCCATAAAACTCTAAGGAACTTATGATCTTGGAGAATAGTCTAGCGAGCTAGGTCTTAGCCATTTTCCTGTCTCGATCTATTGTTCTGTGACTGTTTAGGCATATCTTGGAAACCAATCTAA
The DNA here is from genome assembly GCA_905132885.1 of Moricandia moricandioides. Lineage (NCBI taxonomy): Eukaryota > Viridiplantae > Streptophyta > Magnoliopsida > Brassicales > Brassicaceae > Moricandia > Moricandia moricandioides. Next base: position 928 of record CAJHQQ010002416.1, read on the forward strand.
ACTCTCGGAAAACAAAGAAACGATCGCCACGCATACTCAACTCGCTTCCTAAAGAACGAAAAAACTATAAACGCGAACATCGTCTCAAAACCGATTCGTTCCTAGCAATTTTCTTAAAACCGTCGTATTCCCCGAAACACACAAAGTCACAATCCTAGCGTCATCTTTAAACCGACCTGGATTGTCGATCATCCCAATCTTGGAAAGAAAAAACGTACACAACCCTTCAAAATATTGTTTCAGCCATTTTCTTTAGTAAAAAAAGGAGGGCGTAGGTATGTATAATATACTCGTATACTCCCATACTTCAAAAAAAAAATTGTCTTGGCATCAAGAAAACAATTTCAACAAAGAAAACTCTCGCAGAAGTTGACAGAAAATAATATATGGAATGCGATGCCTCATAAACCGATGATCTATCAATATCGTATAACTATAACATTTTATATGGAAGAGCCTATGGGAAAACAAGATCGGTGTCATGAAAAATGACTTCGCAATGCGGAAAAGAGAATGAGGAAAACACATTCCTCGTTTGAAAATATCACGAGTAATTTGCGAGAGACATTCGCAATTTACTTCTATGCTTTTCACTCCTCGTAAAAATTACGCAAAACATCCTTCGTATAGCCACACCAAGTTATGCAAAGAAACTTTCGGAAACGAATTTAGCATGTTTTACGGAGAAGTGTTTTCGAAGATTTACATATAGCTAAAAACAAAGTCGTATGACTTGTCTCCCAACGAAAAAACTAAACTTTATCTCTTCGCACTACGATCTTACAGATCTCATTCTTTAGCTATGCGGCTAGCTGGCTTCTGCCTCCCATGTCCCTCGGTTCCGTTAGAGGAGGCAATCATCTCACATGGGTTCTTTATCGAGTCTCTTAGATTTTGTCTTCATCATAGAAAAATAAAACAACTTTTGTACGACTATAGAAAAAAATTTATGAAACATTCATCGTATAACTGATTCCTAAAGTGGAAAATCGTTTCTATCACCATTGGCTATCTCAGAACGGAAAACTCCAACTTGGCCCATCAATCTCGACAAACGCTCTTTGGCGCTCGGCCAATTACACCTTCCAATAAAGTCCAAACCAGAATTAGGCATCCTCTTTGGGACAATTCTAAACAAACATTACCATAATGTTAACACCAACGGGCCATGGTCTAATCCGTGACCAGCAATGTCCTCGGCTATACAGCTGAATACATCCTTCAGACCAAGCCAAAATTTTTGAGCGACTACTGCTCCACCCAATCACTTAATGGCAAAACGAAAATCCACGATTAGTGTAAAAACGCCAAGTGCAAATAATTATCGTATAACCCAGAATCCGAAATCATACGATAAATTCTTAATATTGAAACTTAGTTGTAATCACCAAACAGATAACGTTAAACTTAAACTTGTCGACAACCGACCAAGTTCAATATGTTCTGCAGTTTATTCTAAACCCACAATGTTTACAAGTAAAAAGCGGCACTTAAGGAAAAACTCATAACAAAGCTCCTATAGCTATACGAAACATCCTTAACTATACACGAAATAAATCTCGGGGGGGGGGGGGGGGGGGGGGGGGATTCTTCACAAATCACAATGAAGGAAGTCGCACATTTTCAGGGTCAAATTTACGCAACCCATTGGTCCTTATTCCTCACTAACAAATCAAACAATTTAACGTCCAAACATGAACAACAGTTTTAGTTGTGATCATCCGCAAACAAAATAAAATGTTTCCTTGCCGTAAGGTTAAAACAAAACCCTTTCGATGCCACACATCTTCAAGCCCACAAACATTAATAGCGCTATCAAAGAAATCTGAAATTTTGGTCAGAACTTTCGGGAGACTTAAAAATTGTCCCGAAGAGATGCTCGATTTCTACCATACAAGTCGTATAAGCCAAGAACATATCGCAAACTTTAAACCGGGATTGTATCAGGTCGAAAGCGACACAGGAAACGTAAGCCAAAGTAGTCATTGCACCCCTTAAAACCGTGATTAGACCTCGGTCTTACGCTAAACCCAGCACATTGTTCTCTAACATATCTAGGCATAGTATTAAACATCCTGATATGAGATCCCAAATTTTGTCTCTTGGGTAATACTCAAACGTCTTCAGAAATCCAGCAGGTTTACACTCAGCAAAAAACTCTCGAAACAGACCACGAGTATAGCAATTCACCCATAGTTAGATTATGAGATGACAAATCATACTCTTCCCTCTTCATTCACACGAATACAAACGTGCTCTTAAAACGTGAAACACAATTCATTAGAAAAAAGGTCGCAAAGCGGCTGGGATCCGAAGCCACAGGCTGTTGGTCCCAAAAACTTAAATACGGCTACACTCGGCTAATGTAAACGGCCTACGAGGCTAGTCTCGAGGACGAAAAAGGTCCAATATGCAATGCCATCGGCAGCAACATCCCGATAATCTCTACATGACACATATAAACCATAAATGTCTCACTGGAAAACAAAACGTAAGAACCTTATATGTGGAACGAACTACGAAAGGCTTGATCCCTTTTACAAGGGTACGTAGGCAGCGTTCGCACGGTGCAGTCCCAATCCTACTGCATTCCGCTCCTGGAGGAGTGAGTAGACCACTTTCAACAAACCTTCTCAACCATTGATTCCACCTTAATTAACAAACTTGCCAAACCGCTCGCTAGAACCTCACGATTCTAGCTACCTTGGGGGCTAACTGTTGGGGTCAAAATCGTTCATGACAAAATCAATGCTAGAAATCTCCCGAGAAATATTTCTTATCGAAAAAGAAGTATAAATCCAGGACAAAAGCTTCATGTAATTTAAAAGAAAGAATCTATAAGACAAGTTCTCGGATAGGATAGTCCGATCCAAACAAATGACTGTTGGGGTCAACAACACTCATCTCAAAATCAACGTCTAAAATTGCGGTTCTGTACAAAATCTTTCTCGACAAAATTTCCCGAGTAAAGGACTCGAGAGAAATGGAGCACGAGAACGAACAAGAAGTCCAACTCACCGAATGGGCGAGTTGGACCAAAGACACTGTCCAACTCTCCCCCGAGGCGAGTTGGACCAAACATAAACCAGACCTTATGCCTTCCATTAAACCTCGGTGGATCCATCCCTCGTTTTGTCTCGATTAGAGTTATCGTTGGGACTTTACGATAAAAATCGCGAAGAATCATTTTCCCGAATGAAGTTCATGGTTATCGTATAAACGATAACAGTTAACTAAACACCACATTTCTCTAAACTATAATAGAGGGCCGAAATTCGTAGATAAAGCGACGTCTTATCATTAAACGTACTTTCGAATAAATCGTAAAAACGTTTAAGTCGAAATAAAGACCAAAGAGGCCTAAAACGCTGCTAAAGACCCACTTGCGATTTCATACAAAACTGAGCCCAACAAATGTTGTGAAGGCGTATCTTTACTCACAGAATAAAGATAAATCTCGCGAAATTGGAAGATAAATGTCAAGTTTCCAAGATAATGATGAATATCGAGATAAAAAAGGAATATTTTCGCAAAGCGATAAACTCAACCTTGGGGCAAAAAAGGAAAGGGGAACCGACCCGAAGGCATATATGAGGGGATCTGAAGCTAATGGCGCAGCAAGCCGAAGATTTAGACCTAGAGAAATTCTAGATTAGAAGAACTTAGAACTTAGGTGGCTAGAACAACAGAGTTATACTCAGACGTTTCTCCATCTTTGTTTAGACTCTACAATTCATTGCACTTAGAAACCCTAACCTTTATACTCGACAAGCTCGGTTTCTATGACTGGCACTCGATTACCTGAAGAACTTGCTTCGGCAGTTCGATCTCTTGGTCGACTCTTTTAATTGAAATACGTTCGGATTGATCCTCGAAAGGGGTACGTAGGCAGCCTTTTATAAGGTTCAGTCCGAAATCAATCAAAACCTTTTCTCATATATTTTTCATCTTTTGTTATCGAGCTGCGACTCAAATAGGTTTAAGATTTTTGGTTGCTAAAACTAGGTAACTCGCTAACAGATCTTGCGGCCGAAGCTTTGATAATCCTTTGTAATGATCGCAACGCTCATACGCGGATTCGAAATAAGATCTACCTTTTCTATAGATCCATTTTGTTATCTTTTCATACTTTCTGCGTTTATTCGATTAGTTGTCGTTGGCTCTTGCAGAGAATCCGGGACTTCAGGGAAAGTTAGGGTTTCTTGAATTTCCTTAATTTACAGAAATCGACGATGTGAATTTCTGTTCCCACAGGCAGATTCTTAGCACTTTCTTCAGAGGTGTTGGATTAAAGTATCAGATGGCTTTTGACACAACTAGTGTGGGGAATTTAAGCACTAGGAGTCCGGAAGAAGCTACGAGATTGATTGAGAATTTGGCATCCGTCAGCAGTACCAAGAACACAGATTTTGAGAGGAAGAAATTAACTCCAGCTTTGAGCAAGTAGCAGATTGAAGAGGTCAAGGCAAAACTGGATAGTGTTCAGTTATTTCTCGAGAAGCAGGTCACTTATGAAGAAGTAGAGTCTGGAGATTATGATATTAAAGAAGAGGATGTGAAGTACATTGGTGGGAATGGTTTCCAGAGACAAAAGAATCCAGATTTCAACAGGAACTCCTATGGGAATGGTCAAAGGAACTTTAATCAGGGTTCACTGCAGAAGTCCTTCAACAACAACATGACTTATAGATCTTCTTACTACCAAAATACTCCTCTAGAGACTCAGGAAAGCAAGATCGAAGCAATGGTTGACATAATTTTAAAGGGACAGCAGAATGTGACTGTGGATGGTCTGTACCTCAACCTCAATACCAAGTTCGAAAACCTCAACACCCATGTAAAGGAGCAGGAGAATCAAGTGATGCAAATAAGTGAAACCATTAAGAGGCATGAGAGCCTGATTAAGTAGAAAATGTAGGTTGGACAGAAGCACCACGTCAATGCATTTATTGATGATGATTTTTTGGCAGGAAGTTAAAAGAGAAAACCTCTAAGAAGAAGATATTTGTGTGGAAAGTTCTATGTCATTCGACAGTTCCCATTGGCGTCGATCGACACAAGGCGATGAGGGTTGATCGACAACTATTGCTGCATTATCAGTGGCTTCATGTGAATCGACTAACGTCGATCGACACAGAGACGAAAGCACCAACCAACAGAGAAATAGAGGTATCGATCGACAATGCGACCTGAGCATCGATCGACATATGAGAAAACCAGTTCGGCTGCCGAGCATTAATGCGAGTTTGATTGTGCGTCCAACGGTGACGGTTTCAGAACAGAATACATACATGTCAGAAGCTATGAAACTTGATAGAGAAGATGAGGGATACTCCAATAATAAGCAAAATTTCCCCAAACATCAATGCAGAGAACGCAATGAAAAAATAGATGGATAGCTTTACTAGAAGAGTTTTCAAAATTCCTTTAGATATTCCTTTTGATGAAGCTTATTATACACATAATTTGTGGATGTTTTTTAGGGGAACAAGAGAGACAGATGATGATATAGAGATCAAGTTCAATCATATCAGATAGAAGATGAAGCATGGGACTTGTCTGAGGATGAAAAGTGATTATGGGAAGTTCGTGGTTCCAAGCTTCATCAAGGGAAACGAATATCCCAATGCCCTCTGTGATACTGGATCATCAGTGAGAATTATGCCAAAGACTATGGCAGAGGAGCTTAACCTGAAAGTGGAACCTCCAATGATTTTTTTCACATTTGTAGACTGCTTCAAAGTCAACTCAGGAGCTATCTGCAATATGAAGTTAAACAGGATGTAGCTATCTCTAATTGATCAAAATATTTTTTATGAACCTGTTAAGAATAAGAACAAATCTACTCTGATTGAATTGTGTAATGATGCAGAACATGTGGCCACATGCTTCTGTGATTATGAGTTCAATGAGAAGTCGGAACATGGAGCATCGATCGATACACAGTCCAGAGAATTGATCGACGCGTTTGCGGTTCAGCAATCGGTCGACACCCACCCTTTGTTATCGATTGATAATCTTACTTTAGAACCGATCAACACACGTCATGCAGATTTCGAATACAACCCAGCCTCCTCGAGTACGACGAAGATTACATAGAGGAAGAGAAAATCGAGTATTGTGGTATTGCTATGGAAGAGGCTGGTGTTTTTCATGTTTCCCTTCGAATCGAGAAATTGAAATTGATCGACGGTAACCATAGACCATTGATCGTTACTGATATTAAAGCAGAGTCCGAACTAGATTCAGCAGCAGAACGTGAGAAGGAATATGGTTATCTACAACCAGGTGAATTTGGTATTCTGAGAGATTTAGAGGGTCACGCAAGAGCTATGGTTGGAAGACTTTTACATGTCACTGAGGAAGACATAGCAAAGATATTTGCCATGACTAATGGACCCGGAAACCTTCTCGGCCAATAGTTTGATAATCGAGCATCGATCAATGGTCACCATATACACATCAGGCATACTGAGGATACTGTGAAGCCTACGAAGAATACAATGCAGATTACAGAGAGGAAGATCTGATTGAGTATCGCGGCCAAGTACTGGAAGAAGCTGGGTGGGTAAAGAACGCGAAAGTGGATAATCAAGCATCAATTGACAGCAACTCCTGGCCATCGAACGACATCAGACGCAAACCAGAACAAGAACTTAGAGCAGAAGATACATATATTTGTTATCGTAGACTAGATGAGTTTGTAATTTTCAGAGACCCAGAAGGACGTGCACGGGAAATCAATCGATGCAGAGGTAACAGAGTCGATCGACATTGAGGAGCAGAAGAACGAGCAGATCCATAATGATCTAACACTTCCAAACGTCCTAGATCGATCGATGACAGACAACATGTATCGACTGACACCATCATTCCAGAGGTACATAGTTTTTTTACTTCTAATTCCCATGGTTATAAAAGTCCAAGTTCGATAGGTTGGATAAACCGACTATCGACCGACAGTCGTATAGAGCATGGAAAGATAGATTATGATGCTGATGGCGGAAGAATTTTCCATTAGGAAAAGAAAGATGTGTATTGCATCTACAAAGATGAAAATGGTAATGGACAAGCTATGAACGGAAGAGTCGTGAATGTGAAAGAAGAAGACATCAGAGCAGTTATAGAGAGAGCTACAATTTTTAAGCAGAGCTACATATGTTTACCAGAACATGCAGCAAAGATCACTATGTCTATGAAGAAACAAAAGACATACAACAGAGCAGAGATTGATGATATTGTGCATGAGATCTACAAAGCTCAAGAGATGTCACTGTATGATTTCTACAAGAGCCTTGATGATGTCTACTATCCTATAGACAAGTGCCTCACCGGTTTGCTACACACATGGATGAGATAAGAAAGATTTGGATACTGTTCATAGAAAGCATGTGATTGGAGCAGACTGATTGACATCGATCGATGGCAGCATCAGGCCATCGATCGATACTAAGATAGACAAACAGAAAACCGCAAAAGAAAAACAATTAGAAGACAGGTTCGTTAAGATTACTTTTTCTCATAGCTTGATGAAGGAAGATATTTCTCAGCAATTGGAGGATATATTCGAGACTACAACTGCCAGACTTAGAATGCTACAGCGCAGTACTGCGAATCTACAAAGGAGAATGCATTCAGTGGAGGTTGCTAGGAAGATTATAAAGAATGAGAAAGCCAGAGGAGATGAGGCAATGAGAATCTTCATTGGTACATGGTTTCAGAAGAGCAAAGAAGATGTAGACACTTGTTTTCCAAGTGTTGATCCACCTCCATACTAATCAGAAAGTTCAAAACATCGAGCTTAAGACTATAACAAAGCGCTGAGTAGGAGGTAACCCACTATTTAGTAAGTGTTTAATTATTTTTTTATTTATACTACTATTTCTTTCGAGTTTTACTTTGTTTTTGCACACTGTTTAAGTCCACCATCAATCAACACCATATAGACACCATCAGTCGACAATGGATCGCGACCATCGATCGAACACACCCACCTACCACCGATCGACACTCTCTTACAGAGGGAGGTATCAAGTTTCTTACTTAAATTTTAATTATGATTTAATTTTTCCCTAACCAAACAAGGACGATATTACACTGGGTACAATTTAAATTAAGTATGGGGAAGGTTCACTAATGCTATTTATTGGTTTTTGAGGTTTATTTCTATATTTATTTAAGTTTTTCAAAGTTTTTATTGAGTAAAGAAGGGGATTATGATCAGGAGTTTATTCTATTTGACTAACCATGCTATAAGAACCATTCTTAGAAGGTTGTTTGCGGATATTACTAGAGATAAAAAAGTGGATCATCCGGCCGCTATATCACACTTAGAAATTTTGAAGGAAACGAGGCTGATTTACAACACTAATCCTGACATTATTTGCTTGCTTTGGGGCTTAGTATACACTGGATCGGATTCCTTATGCAAGTCAGTAGATAAAAGTCATTGCACCTCTGGTCCCCTTCTCTCTCTCCCGAGATGTAGAGGGGTAGGTACATTACCAAGGACCCCATTATTCTAATTCGGAGGAACGATCACACATTGTTGGAAGCGAGGGGTAGGTACATTACCGATGACCCCACTATTCGCCTACAACGTTGCCCAAAAAGAAAAATAGAAAAGAAAAAAGAAAAGAAAATAAAAGAAAAGAAAAGAAGATGGCAATTTTTTTGTGTTAAACAACATTGATCATTGGATTTGAGATCAAAAAAGATTTAGAGAAGAAACAAAAGAGGGAAGAAAGGGATCAAAGAAGAATTTTTGCCTAGTTGTCCAAAATTGCAGGGGTAAGAGTCCATGTGTCCTTTGATCAATACTCCTAGGGTAAATCCTGCACTTTTATTTTATGCAAAGAAATGAAATCAGTAGAGGGGTGAGTCAAGCTAGTATTTGCTAGGTTGTTGGTATAATGGATTCGGTTGCTATACAAATATATAGTGTATATAAAGTTTCTCTGTGATTGACTTGATAGGATGTGTTTGGAACAAAGTAGAGAGATAGTTATACTTAGACATTATGTGAGTCTCCACTTTTCAAAACCTCTCTCACAAGCTTTTTTTTGCTTGAGGACAAGCAAAATGTTAAGTCTAGGTGAGTTGATATAGCCTATTTATTACCAGTTTTAGGCCATTTTATAGGCTCTATTTAGGGTCCATTATGTGTGTGTAGACTATGTGTTAGAGTCTTTACAGGTCCAGGTACGTTTTGGAGATATATGGAGGTACTTGGAGCATTTAGACGAGAAGAATCCGTACCTGATTGTTCAGAGAGTCGAAGTACAAAACAGTCGTCGATTGAAAAAACAACCTTGGCGTCGACCGATGTTACAAGACCAAGGTTGATTGATGTTGCACACTTGCCGTCGATCGACGGCCCAATCACAGACAGCCGATTTCAAGCCCAAGTTAGAGACAAATGACGAAGATGCCCTTGACGAGTTTTGACATAAATTTTAGGGTTTTATATTTATGCTTTATATATTACACAGAGACAAGCGTGCATAGTTGTGTGCACAAATGTGTGCATAGCGTTATAGTTTTAGGGTTTTTAGGGGAGGAGATTCATAACTCCTTAGGGAGATTTGTATTGGAACCCCATTATTTTAAGTTATCAAAAAGATTTAGGGTTGAACGATAGCAATCATGGATTAACCCAAAAGTAGGATTGTTAGGTTGAGTTAATATCAATCAATTGAGTTGTGCAATCCATGAGAGATTGTCCACATCACGGGTTCAACGAAGTGAAACTTCTTAGCATTTTCTTCAGAAGTATTGCATTACAGTATCAGATGGCTTTGGACACAACTAGTGAGGGTAATTTCAGCACTAGGATTCATGAATAAGCTGGATTGATTGATAATCTGGAATCCAGCGGCAGTACCAAGAACACAGATTTTGAGAGGTAGAAATCAACTCCAGCTTTGAGCAAGGAGCAGACTGAAGAGGTCAAGGCAAAACTGGATAGTGTTCAGAAATTTCTCAAGAAGCAGGTTACTTTTGCAGAAGTTGAAGCAATAAAGTATGGAGATGATGAGATTAAAGACGAGGATGTGAACTATATTGGTGGGAATGGTTTCCAGAGACAAAGAAATCCATGTTTCAACAGGAACTCCTATGAGAATGGTCAAAGGAGTAATTTTAATCAGGGTTCACAACAGACGTCCTTCAACAACAACAAGACTTATGGATCTTCTTACTACCAGAATTCTCCTCCAGAGACTCAGGAAAGCAAGATCGAAGCAACGGTTGACAGAGTTTTAGAGGGACAATAGAAGATGACAGTGGATTGCATTGGAAAGATAGATGGTATGTACCTCAATCTCAATAACAAGTTCAAAAATCTCACCACCCATGTGAAGGATCTTGAGAATCAAGTGATGCAAACAAGTGAAACCATTAGGAGGAATAAGATCCGGAATAAGGAGAAAATGGAGGCTTGACAGAAGCACCACGTCAATGCATTGATTGATGATGATTTTTGGCAGGAACTTAAGAGAGAAAAGCTCCAAGAAGGAGATTTTCATGTGGAAATTTCTATGTCATTCGTAAGTTCTCATTGGTGTCAATCTACACGAAGCAATGAGCGTCGATTGACAATTATTCCTACAGTATCAGTGGCTTCGTGTGAATCGACTAAGGTCGATCGACACAGAGACGAAAGCACCGACCGACTGAGAAATAGAGGTATCGATGACAATGCGACCTGAGCATCGATCGACAGACGAGAAAACCAGTTCGACTGCCGAGCATCAATGCGATTTTGATTGTGCATCCATCCGTGACGTTTTCAGAACAGAATACATATACGTCTTAAGCTATGGATCTTGATAGAGAAGATAAGGGACACTACAGGAGGAAGCAAAAGATCCCCAAACATCAATGCAAAGAAGGCAATGAAAAAGATATGGATAGCTTTACTAAAAGAGTTTTCAAAATTTTTATACTCACAGATTTTGGATTTTTTTCAGGGAAACAAGGGAGACAAATGATGATATAGAGATCATGTTCAATCATCTCAGAGAGAAGATGAAGCAGGGGACTTGTATGAGGAAGAAAAGTGATCCTGGGAAGTTCGTGGTTCCAAGCTTCGTAAAGGGCAACGAATATCCCAATGCCCTCTGTGGTACTTGATCATCAGTGAGCATTATGCCAAGGACTATGGCAGAGGATCTAAACCTCAAAGTGGAACCCTCAAATGATTCTTTCACATTTGTAGACTGCTCAAAAGTGAACTCAGGAGGGATGGTAAAATATGTTCTGGTGCAGATTAACAACACCCTAGTCTCAGTACACTTCCATGTGGTGGATATCATGATATATCGGAACTCTTGACTACTACTTGGGAGAGCATTCATGGCCACTGTGGGAGCTATCTGTGATATGAAGTTAAACAGGTTGTATATATCTCTAACTGATCTAAATATTTTTTTATGAACCTGATAAGAATAAGAACAAAGGTACTCTGATTGAATTGTGTTATGAAGTAGAGCATGTGGCCACATGCTTCTGCTATTATGATTTCAATGAGAAGTAGGAAGATGGAGAATCAAACGATACCCAGTCCAGAAAATCAATAGACACGTTTTCCGTTCAGCAATTGGTCGACACCCACCCTTTGTTCTCTATCGATAATAATACTTCAGAACCGATCAACACCTACCATGCAGATTTCAAATTCAACCTAGCCTACCACGAGTACGACAAAGATTACAGAGAGGAAGAGATAATCGAGTACCATGGTATGGCTATGGAAAAGACTGGTGTTTTTCATGTTTCCCATCGAATCGGGAAATCGACATAGATCGACTACAAAAAGTATGACGATCCACTGAGTATTGTCATCTTACACAACGGAAATTATGACGATCCACTGAGCGACAAAAATGAGATGACAACTCGTACTCTGTCCCTCTATCTCCGCGTATAGCTGTTCTTGCGTTTTTAAAGGAGATAAAACCCATGATTTTATGAATTCAATACAAACAGCCTATATGGTTAGTCTCGAGGCCGAAAAAGGTCCAACATGAAAGGCCATTGGCAGCAACACGCTCGAAAATCTCCATATGATACATAACTAGACCATAAAGGTCCCGAACGAACTACAAAAGGCTTGATCCTTTCAAAAGAGTAGGTAGGCAGCCTTCAATAAGGCGCAATCCTAATCTTATCATATCCCATTCTTATGAAGAAAGATGAGCGAGCCTTCAACTTTAGGAAAAATTGGTTTCGTCAACAGACCTTTTAGCCATTGATTCCACTTAACATGCCTATTACTACCTTGAAAGAATTACACGTAAAATCTAACAATCTGGGGGGCTAAATGTTGGGTTCAAAATAAGTCATGGCAATATCATGTACTAAAATATTTTGAGAAATATGCCTTAGATAAATATGAACCAAAAATGTCGAAGAAGCTACACCGCATAAGTTGAGTCTATGTATATATGGATACAAGAATATAAATCCGAGAATTTAATCCCAAGCAAGAAATGAAAGTATTTATCTCAAAACATGAAAATATCAGAAAAACATTCTTCCGGAATATTGCCCAAATGCTCTAAGTGCTAAGCTATGTTTACTCTGAGTAGAGATTCTCATGTCCCCTTAACATCATCACCCTCAAAGTCCTTATATACTCCTCTAGAGGCGGCTTGCTCTTTACACTTCTGCCCTTGGTCGAATTTATCGCTTCGCGAAAATATTCTTTTTTTTCCTCGATCTTCATGATTATCTTCGGAAACTTAACATTTACCCTTCAATCTTGACATTTATCCTTTCCTACAAAATATAAGATAAACTATCACAAAGTTTGGGCTTGATTTTGGATAAAATCGTGAGTGGGCCTTTAGCCGAGCTTTAGACCTCGTCGAGCCGTTTTCTGACTTAGGCGTTTCCACGATTTTATCGAGATAACATTATTAAGATGACATCTTCCGAGAGTTATGATCATTCATATGAGACATGTGACTCTAGGTGTTTAGTTAACCGTTATCATCTCACACGATTGACCCGATCCTTTCTCGAGAAAACGAGTTTTTTCGGTAAGGTTCCAATGTCAATCCCGGTTGAGACGGAACAAAGATAAGTTTGATCAAGTATTTATAGAGGGAGTTTACCAAGGACAAGGTGAAACTGGATTGATCCGACTGGCTGAACGAACGACTCGGATTGCTCGTGTCTTCTAACTCGCCCGTTTAACGAGTTGACCTTGTTCAACTTACCATTCGGGGCAGTTGGCCATGTTGAGCCTACCAACTACCATGTACGGCGAGTTGGTCGTGTCATGCCATCCAAGTCGCCCGTATGGCGAGTTGGACAGTCCAACTCGCCGTACAGGCAAGTTGGTTGGTCAGGAAATTATCTCACTCTTTTCTTTTATAGATGCTGAAGAGAGAGAAAGAGAGAGAGAGAGAGGAGCTATGCATTTATTTTGACTACTTATCCAGCTATCCTATGTGAGAACCAATAACATACCTCTTACAGTGATAGAATCCTCCATGCGCTTCAAAATGACACCAAGAACATACATCTAACAGTTTTGATTCCTTCAAATAATTTGATTTCAGTTGGAAGTATCTGTCCAAAGAGTTCCTTCTCATATTTGATCTGAAAGTTAGTACCAATTTTATCTCTCACATCAGGGTGTCAGTCAGGTATTGTAATGACCTGTACGAAGAACTACCACGTGAAGATCTGTTTGACCAGTAATAGTCAATACATTCTAGAAGAGATACCAAGTGTTTATTGAGTACAAGAAGATTATAAATGGGTTAAAGAAAGATTATATGGACTAAACATGATGGTATGGTTGACAAGAATCATATACGGTCGACATGAGTTGCACAGTTTGTCCATTAAAACGACCAAGCACCCAAGAATGGTCAAAGTTCATACATATCTATAGGACTTGATTTCTGTGGTTTGGGAAACCATAAGGAAACCGAAGTATAAGGCAGGATAAGAAGAAATGAAAGATTTTTTTAAGAGAATTATGTAGCAAAGCAACCCATTCAAATAGTCTATTGGAATGTTCAATCGAATTCAAAAAGGATGGGAATGACCTCCGAAGGTCAGCTAAGATTTAATGCTTAGGAATATATAGACCATTCGACTTTGTTCAGGCTGAATGTGAGCATCATAATGGACTCACAGGAGCCTATGATATGGGGAAGTTAAGTATTGGATGTGGTAAATATTTTTGTGCTAATAAGAACTTCCAGTTGGTTGTTTTGGTTTATTAGTAAATTAGACAATTTTGAGCTTGTTGGTGGCTTTCCTTCTTCAGCAGCTTGTCCTGCTTCACCTTCTTGCATGCCATGGCACGTCGTTTTCTTTTTCACCAGATTGCTAGACTCTGGTGCTTTCAATGACGCAAAATCGAGTGTCAACATTTGTTACTTTCAACTGTGAGTTGGGGGCTGAGGGGGTTAGTCAGACTGAAACTCTCCTTTATTGAAAATAGGAGAGCTCATTTTCACTATGAAACCATAGATCACACACAAAAACAATATAAAGAATAGTTAGACGTCTAGCTTGCTAAAGAAGTCCTCGAAGAGGAATTCCCAAGCAATTTAAGTCGGAAAGTCTTCGGGTAAGTTCTTTTAAGTTTCGCTTCCTTTCCGACTTAGTTTTCTGTCCTGAATCATAATATTAGGTTATTTGTTTTCTAATTATGGTCAGATAATCTTAGAACCCATGTTTTGTCTACGAGGCTCAAGAACCCAACTGATTCGTAAAGTTTCTTTATTTGGTTTCTATATGTCAAAGTGAGTTTTGGTTATGCTTGTTGTTTTAATACAAAGAAATTATGAAATATTTTGATGTTGATTGATGGTCATGGTTGTGGTTCATTGATTGGATTCTTGGTATGGAATTATATAATGTTTTATTAATGGTAGCATGACTAGGTGGTTAGTTATGGGAACGAACATGGTATACTTTAGTATTGTTATGTGAAGCTAGAGAATAGTACTATAAATATATGTGGCTGTCATGGTTATAAGTGATAATGGTGGTCTTAATTTATACTAATGATTGTGAATGATATTGATTGTTGTGATTGATATGCATAATTGCTTGTTGGTAATTAGTCCTTGATTATAAGTATATTGAATGATTTTGATAAGCAAGAGTATTATCATCTGATGTTAGATAATACCCCTTGGATAATAATATTACTATGAATTATAAGGAGGTGTGTGGAAAGTGTTGTTGTTGTCATTTGATAACCCATCAGTATGAAAACACGGAGAAACGGGATTGCAGCCTAGGGTTTTGTCGTGCATGACAATACACATTCCGGGCATGTTGGTTTTTAGAAGCAGCTGGATATGTGTGGACCATCGGTCATTTACCCTTTCTGGCTATGATATATTTGGGTGTGTTAAAAGGAATGGGAAATGTTAAATGATAGAAAAGGCCTCGAGGTGGAAGTGATGGAAGTAAGATATATGCATATAGTACACATGAGTATGCATTAGCATCATGGTTGTTGCATAAGTTAACGTTGTCTTTTTTGCTGATTTTTATTTTGGATTTTGTGGAGGATGAATTGTGTGGGTATTGGGAACCCAACTAACAACTCTGCTTGTTTTGTAGGTAACCATTAAGTGTCCACTCGGATTGGAGGAGCTTAGGCTAAGTTGATGTAGAGTTTTCCCTTTGTGAAAATTAATTAGAAGTTTGACATGCTCGCAAGAGCAAATATCTCAAATAAGATATGGATATAGTACTTAGGATCGAATTCACATGGGGCGTGAATCACACAATAGCCTGTCAATTTCAGGTTAAGGTAAGTAAAAAATATAAAGCAGTAGATCAAAATAGTACAATGAATTCGCTTTGTAACAGATGAGGAAAACGCTAGATTCAGGGATATCAAACAGGTAATAAAAACTCAGATAAATAGATGCTAAGATTTTTATTAAGATCAATCCTACAACTCAAGTTCATAAGTAAGCCTTCCAAATCTCGTTTCGATTACTATCAGACGTCTAAATTCTCGAAAGCCAATTATCGCCGCGGATCCAAATTATCTAGACAAGCATTTAGTTCTAATTCGATTCATTCAATAAGTCCTAGCCCAGCTCTCGGTTATACTAACAAATTAGGTGAACATAATTCAATTCATGTGTTTATTACACTCTCTTGTCTAAAAACTATCCTATGGTCAAGATTCTAATTAATTACTCAAGAAAAAAGCAATAACAACAATTTTGATGAAGGATACAATAAGATTACCCTAGCAGTTCTACAAATCACAAGTTCTTCATAACCCTTGAAAATTCCTAAATCTAACAAGCGAACTATTAAGACATGATCATGTAAAACATAGAGAAATTCTGAATAAAATCCATAGATAAATAATAAGAGTAAGAAATTCTGGAATTCCAATCAATCTTCGAAGGAGTTTGTCATCTTCTTTCCAAAACCTCTATAAATGTCAAAATAAAGCTTAGCCTAAAACAATGGCTGAAAAATAGATAATTATAGGTCAAACACGTCTAGGGGTTTCTTTGCAAGTAAGGAAACTTCTGGGCCAAATTAAATTTTTTGAAACTTGAGTTGGAATTAGTTAAACCGCATGAGTGTCGATTGATACAGAAGAAGTGTCGATCGAGATTACTTCCAAATATTGACACCAACTCTAGTTTTTCTGCACAACTTTCCCAAATACTCCAAATAACTCCATAATCCCTATAATGCTCCAAAACAAAACTAAACTTGAAAAGACCTTGTAACAAACTCGAAATATAACATAAAGACTATTAATGGACTTATGACATGGTTAAAACTGGTAAAAACAAGGTATATCAATTCCCCAAGGCTTATCCTTTGCTTTCTCTCAAGCAAAATATAAAATTAAAATGTGGAAGCTGTTTGAAAATGCGATGACTCACCTTTTCTTTTGAACCACACCATCACCTCTATAGTGTTGCAAGCCACATAAACCTAGTACCAATTTTAGAAGCCCATTCCATGTACTTACCCTCATTTTAGCAACCTCACCATCTAGCCCACAACTCACCATATACCATCTGATATACTCCTTTACTGAACTCATTTCTAAGATAAATGGGTAGGCTTTATCCTGGGAGTATCGACCAAAGAACACATGGAATCTTACCCCATCAGGTAGCTGAGCACACATGCAGTCTTCTCTGGTTCCTTTTCTCTCTTTCTTCTCGCTTCACTCAATCGATGTCTCCTTGAGACACTCATAGAAAGAATGGATGTTATCGGCATGTGGATCTGCTTTGGTATTTTCATTCAGTACACCATGCAGTCAGTAACTCATAGAATGGTGCTAGAGAGTGGTTAGGCAGTATATTCCAAGAAAAAGTTCATCGTCTCCTTTTGACTCAATAAACGACTCATTGAAACTTAAAACAGACCACAATATCAGTAGAAACATCCCACATAATTAAACAACACTGTCCCCAGTGTTATACTATCTAAGATTGGTGATAATAAATAGATAAAAACTATAAAAATTAAAAAGGAAACGCGAGTTGTACCTGCCGTTGCAAGTGAGTGTCGATTGACACAATTAAGTGCCGATCTTTCTCATGTCAATTAGTGTTGACCACACTGGTCAGTTGTCGGTCGAAACTAGTCTATATCGTCTTCCTCACTTTTAGGAATAAAACGAAAAGTACTTAATAGTGGGTTTCCTCCCACTCAGCGCTTGTTTATAGTCTTTTACTTGACGTTTGGGGTTAAGGATCATCAGGCTTGAATAGAATGAGAACTTGTTGAAAAACAAGTCTCAACATCTTCTTCAGTAATCTCGAACCAGCAGCCCACAAAGCTCGTTATAGAATATTTACCTCTTGATCTCAGCTGTTCTTTCCTTCTCACAGAAGCAGCAAGCACATCAATCCGAGTTTCCAGTTCCCTCACATGAGTGCTCATATACTCGGTCATGTTATTCAGATGAATGTACATATCATCCAAGTTCCCATAGAAATCAGCTCTCATCTTCTCTTGGTTGTCCAAAATGAGTTCCAACATAGCCTCAATCTTATTTCTCGAGCTACTGCTGTTGGAATTTTATAATAAGAGGCACCGTAGTTCCTTGTAGCATTGCTGTTTATCTTGCCAAACTGGGCTTGACTCTGAAATGTTGAAGGTTGGTTCACAGCCCTGTTAAGGTAGAAAAAGCCAGGTGTCCTTTGATACTCATTTTCAACACTTTCAGCTACATGTAACACATCAGGAATTGCAGTCTCATGTGCATCAATAAGCTCTCCTTTTATGTTGTGACCGCGACCTTCTGGATCTTTGAGGATCCTATTCTCACCAGAAATCAAGACTATTATATCCAAACTAAAATCTCCACCATCATTTTGTTTCTTTGGGGAAAGGTGTTTGTAGAAGCGGCAAACTCAAGCCTTAAATCTCGAACTACTGTGAAATTCGTCTAACATTGACCGATACCAAAGGTGTATCGATTAATATTGGTTTTGTGTCTGCATCCTCTCCGTCTCAGTCAATGCCAACATCAGCCACAAATCCTGGATCATCACCATCAATATCAATGTAGGATATGTTTTCTCTTCATCGAAACACGCGGAAAAGGTCATAGAAGACACCCTTGTCGACGAAATTAAGACACAACCTGTTTGTCTACATGTCGGAGATGCTCCTAGTGTAGCCATGAAAGCTCTTCCAAGTAGCAAAGAGGTTCTCTATGCTATGTGGATGTGCATACCATGGAAGTGTACAAGGAAGAAGCATCTCCCATCTCCACCTCCAAGTTCATGATAATTGATACAACCCAAATTACCATATGAGCAACTTTACTCTCTCAAAAAAGAGGATCAGTTGTATTAATTAGGGATCGAATCCACAGGGAGCGTGGACACACAATAGACTTACAAATATTAAGACTAAGCTTGGCAAATAATTTTAAAGCAGTAAACAATAGAGATTAATTTAGAATTGGTTTGTAAAATTATGAGAATGAATAGCTAGATCTAGGGTTTCAAGCTATAGTATTGTAATATAGATGCTAAGGGTGTGTGGTAAACCTTCCTAGAACTCGAATGCTAAAGAAATATATTCAGCTATCACTGCGAGTCTAATCAGATGACTAAGTCTTTGGCCGAACCATTTATCTGCGAGCAAAGAAAGTGTGTGGATTGATATTATGGTCATAGTGTCAATCAATACTACTTTAGACAAACATTATCGTCCTAATCGATATTTTCACTAAGTTAATCTAGACCATATTTCACATGCGTATAAAAACCTAGCTCAACAGAATTATTATCATGTATAGATCCTACCATCGTATTTATCTATATCCTATGTTCAAGGTTCTAGTTATGTACTCTAGAACACAAGAAATGAGATTAATTCTGATGAAGGATCCTTATGGATTCACTCTAGCAGTTCTATGTATGTTTAGCAATACATATATCCCTACTAAAACCCTAAGTCCAACAAGGATAATTACTCAGACATGATCAATAAAAACACAATAAATATCTGGAGAGAATGAATAAATAGAATAAGGTTAAGAAACAATGGAGTTCCAATACAAATCTCTAAATGAGTCTTGATCTTCTCTCCAAAACTACTAAACACCCTAGAATAATATAAAAGCTTCTAAAGATTCTCTTTTCTCTGCCTAAGAAATGGCAAAGCACAAAAATAATATTTATTAGGTCGTCCAGTAGTAGTCTTGTAATTATATGGGACTTATGGGCTTCAATTCGGTTCCAAAAAAATCGGCTCATCCACTTGCGTCACTTTCGATCGATACCAACAAGGTGTTGTTTCTGCCCATATTGTTCATATTCTTTTTATTTCTTTTGAAAAAGTGTAGGTAAAAAATGGGGTTATCAGTAGTTTACCTAACCCTTGCTTCCACAATGTGTGATCATTCATTTTTGAATTAGAATAATCGGGTCATTGTTAATGTACCTACCCCCTGCATCTTTCAGGAAATCATTTCAATCTTTTCTTTTATAGATGCTGATGTGTGTGTGTGTGTGTGTGTGTGTGTGTGTGTGTGTGAGAGAGAGAGAGAGAGAGAGAGAGAGAGAGAGAGAGAGAGAGAGAGAGATGGGAACCACAAACACACAGACTTTACCTTCCATACTTGTAGGAGGAATGCGATCTAGTGTATACCAAGCCCCAAAGCAAGCAAATTAAGTTCAACTAGGTTGGAGGTCAGCTTTGGTTCCTTCAAACATTGTCAGCATGTGTGGATATGACTGGAAAGTTATCCACTTTGGTATCTCTAGTAAACTCTGGAGTCAGTAAATCTATGAATGGTGTTATAGAGTGGTAAGATAATAAGTAAAAATTGATAACAATCACAACCCTCTTCTTGACTCTATAAAAACTTAATGAAAATACATAAAAATAAAACTCAAAATAAAACACAATATCACAAAACATCCCCCAAACTTAAACAACACTATCCCCATTGTTATATAGTCACAGATTGGTGGGAAAATAAATCATAAGGACGAAATTTAACAACCAAAAACGGTATACCTGGTCACTGATGTTGAGTGTTGTTCGACACAGTTAACTGACGGTCGACCGATGCTCGGGTTAGTCCGTCGATCGGCAGTGATCAGGTTTCAGTGGATGCTCTTTGTAGTTACGTTTCCTCGGGTCTTACTTTTTAATTGCAACGAATTAAACAAGAATACCAGTAAAAACAAAAAAAAACTAATTCTAAACTTACTAAATGGGTTTCCTTCCATCAAACGCTTGTTTATAGTCCATAGCTTGACGTTTTGATGTTTTGGAATTGTGTGGAGGTATTGGACACTTGTTGGAAAACAAGTATTCACATCTTCTCTGCTCATCTCAAACCAAGTGCCTACAAAGCTTTTGATGACTTTTTCTCATTTGGTTCTTTGCTCTTTTTGTCTTTGAATAATCTCATGTGTGTAATCAAATTTTAGTTGTAGCTCTTCCGTACACTTGTTGATCCATCCAGTATTGTTGTTGAGAGGATAGTAGATTGCATCAATCTTTTTGTAGAACTCATCAAACATCCTCTCTTGAGCTTTGTAGATGTCAGCTATCATCTCTTCAGTTTGTTCACTTTTGTAGATCTCAGGTGCTGACTAAATTGGGTTCTCCAACTTAAGACACCCCTCATACTGTGGTAGACTGAGGTAGACCTTTTGTATACCATGAGTCAACTCCAGAATGTCTGCTATGCTTTTATTGGAAACATTGATGATCCTTCCATTTTTTTCATGTGCACGCTCCATACGGTCTCTGACAAATCCAAATTCATATGCTAAAGAAAATTTTCTTGTTGTTCAGATCTTTTTAATCTAAGAGGGGTAGCTAATCTTTCTTAGTATAATCGTCCGGACAATAGGTATTCTTGGGTGTCGATCAATGGCAAATGCTGGATGCCGATCGATGCCTCATATTTTTTTTCACGCTCTTCGGATGTTACTACACTGGCTGTTTCCTTCGGTGAAATTATGCCTTCAACAGAAAAAGCTTCTAAATATTCTGGAATTGCAGGATTGTCGGTCGATGCTCCTGATTGAGTGTTTACCGACACTTGTCCATCATCTTTGTACTCTGCGCAGGAACTTGAATAACAAAGCTGCCACAAACCCTGGATCATCTCCTATCTCAATATAGGGCGTTTTTGCCTTGACCATTTGGACAGGGTAATAGAAATCAGTCTCACTGATAAGTGACAGATATAGCCTGTTTGTCTTCATGTCGAGAAAAGCTCCTACACTAGCCATGAAGGCTTTCCCAAGTAGTGGAGAAGAATACCGGTCTATTTGAATATCCATAACATGAAATTTACTAGAACTAGGGCATTGCAGATTTGTACTTGAAGGTTTCTGATAATACCTCCTGAATTTAACTTGGAGAAACCCACAAAAGTGAACGAATCTCTAAAAGGTTATATGTTCAGGCTCAGCTGCTCAGCCATTGACCTGTGCATAATGCGGACTGAAGAATCCGTGTCGCATAGGGCATTAGGGTATCTCTGACCTCCAATCACGCAACGAACCACAAACTTCCCAGGATCACTCTTCTTCAGTGTAGTCCTCTGCTTCAGCTTCTCTCTGATCTGATGGAGCATACGCTCAATGTTCTCGCCTATCTCTTTGCTCTCTCTGAAAAACATCCATAACCGGTGGGCCCAATAAGCTTCATTGAATGGCATTTTCACAGGAATCCTCATCATCCTCTTGGTGAAACTATCAAGCTCTTTCTTATTTGTTTCTCTTCTTAGATGCTTAGGAACCTTGTTTTTCTTTCTCTTGACAACTTGTTACTTAGTAGCCTGGTCAGTGATCATAGGCTCTGGTGCATCTTTGTGTTTCTGGTCAGTGTCCATTGTAGGTGTTGATGATGTCTTAGATGAGTGTTTTAAAGAATTCAAACATTCTACATCTATACTTGGCAATCACACTCAGTAGGTAAGGTGAGTGTCGATGTACAAACATGTGTGGGTGTCGATCGTTGCTTCTCGTTTCAAATAATCCTATAGACTCAGCATGGTGTGTCGATCGGTGCTTGGCTTCTAATGTCGATTGTTTATCTGTCGATAGTGTTGAACGATAGTCTATCTCGAGTGTCAATCGATAGTCTGTGTCGGGTGTTGATCGACACCAAAGTATCCTTCTTGAAGTTTCTCCTCCTTCACCACTTGCCAGAAATCATCATCTATCAATTCCTTCACGTGGTGTTTCTGTCCAGCCTATTCTTTTCCTTTAGTCGGTGCTTCCTGCTTTCTCACAGCCTCACTTGTCTGAACCACCAGAGTCTCTAACTTCTTCACATGGGTGCTGGGAGCTTCAAACTTGTCATTCAGGTTGGTGTATATATCATCTATCTTCCCATTGAAATCCACTGTCAACTTCTGGTGACCCTCAAAAACCTGAACAATTGTAGTCTCTATCTTGCTTCCTTGAGTTACTGGTGGAAAATTTTGGTAAGAAGAAGCTCCATAGTTCATGTTGTTGCGGTTTTGGTTGATGTAAGATCAATGGTGCTGTGAACTCTGGTTGTAATTATCCCTCTGGCCAGTGCTATAGGAGTTCATATATCGACTCTGATTCCCATATTTCTGAAACCAGTACCACTGATTAGTTCACATCCTCTTCATCGCACTTGTCATTGGTGGTATCAAAAACCTCTAAATCTTTTGCAAAGCTCACCTACTTCTTGAGAAGCTTGTGAAAACTGTCACTGGTGGTATTAAATTCATTCATCTGCTCCTTACCAAGGATAGAAGCAGATATTTTCCTCCCCAAATCAGTGTTCTCGGGGAAATTATTAGATGCCAAGTTCTCAATATGTCCCACAACCTCTTTTGGATTTCTAGTAGTGAAATTTCCATCACTAGCAGTGTCTAGAGCCATCTGGTAAACCACAATGATCCCTCTGAAGAAGGTACTTAGAAGCTACCTCATTGAATCCATGGTGTGGACAGTCTCTCTGATATGACTTGAATCTGATCCAGGAGCTCTTGAATGATTCTGCAGGCTCATATGTAAATATAGCAATTTTGTTCCTCAAGTCTTCAGATCGCAAATCATCACGGAAATTACAGAGGAAGGCGTTCTTAATGTCTTCCCAACATGTAAGAGATCTTGATGGTAACTTCTTAAGCCAATATGAAGCATCTCCAGCAAGTGAATACTTGAAGAGCTTACATAGAAGATAGTCTTCAGGGAATCCATCGAATTTGATAGCACAAACTAGATCTTTGAACCTCTTAAATTGGTCCATTGGATGCTCATGTAGGTGACCACGAATAGCAGATCTGTTGGCATAGTATTGATATGGATGGTTGTAGTCAGACAAAGTTCTGCTGCGAGCAGCCTCAGCTAGAGGTGCAGCAGATTCTCTAGTAGCTTCATCTGGTTCATGGATTACAACCCTTTGATAATCTAGTCTCTGTCCTACTGCATTACATAGATGGCCATCTTGGTCATGTAGGACTCCGTTCTCATCCATCATTAGTATAAGAGCTGCCACCATGTTGCTTTCTTATGTGTTAGTGTTTATCGACAAACGTGTAATGTTGTCGATGGTTGCTCGCCCATAAGTAGTATCGATCAACGAAAGAGTGTCGTTATCGATCATGCCGTGAGCTTCACTTTACGAATTGTGCGTTATAACAAAGCAGGGTCTGAAAATAATAGCTGGCCTTCCTTGTTTCTTCTGGTACTGCGGGGCATGCACCTGATAGACAAGAAATTTTTTTTAAGTAACTAAAATAGAAAGTAAAACCTAGACAAAACCTATTAATCAAGTCCAATGGCGAATCCAATGCTCCCGGCAATAGCGCCAAATTTTATATCATTCAAATTACCCTATGAGCAACTTTTCTCTCTCAAATAAGAGGATCAGCTGTAGTACTTACGGATCAAGTCCACATGGAGCGTGGGCACCAATACACTTATAAATTTTAAGATTAAGCTAGGCAAGTAATTGTAAAGCAGTAAACAATAGAGATTAATTTAGAATTGGTTTGTAAACTTATGAGAATTAATAACTAGATCTAGGGTTTCAGGTTATTGTATTGTAATATAGATGCTAAGGGTGTGTGGTAAACTGTCATAAAACTAGCATACTAAAGCAAGATATCCAGCTATCAATGTGAGTATATTCAGACGACTAAGTATTTGGTCCATTCGTCGATCTGCGAGCAAAGAACGAGTGTCAATCGATACTATGGTATGAATGTCAATCAATACTATTGTATGAGTGTCAATCGATACTACATTATACAAGCATTATCGTCCTAATCGATATGTTCACTAAGTTAATCTAAACTAGATTTCGCATGCATCTAACAACCTAGCTCAGCATAATTATTATCAGGTATAGATCCTACCATCGTATTTATCTTTATCATAAGTTCATTGTTCTAGTTAGCTACTCTAGAACACAAGCAATAAGATTAGTTCTGCTAAAGGATCCTTATGGATTCACTCTAGAAGTTCTATGTTTAACAATACATATAAACCCTAATAAAACCTAAATCTAAGAAGGAGAACTAATCAGACATGATCAAGCAAAGCATAATAAATATCTGAATAGAATGCATAAATACAATAAGGTTAAGAAACAATGGAGTTCCAATAAAAATGTTTAAAGGAGTCTTGATCTTCTCTCCAAAACTACTAAAAGCCCTAGAATAATATAAAAACTTCTAAAGATATTCTTTTCTCTGCCTAAGAGATGGCAAAACAAATAAATAGTAGGTAATAGGCGTAGTCTTGTAATTATGTGGGACTTCAAGGCTTCAATTCGCCTCATTCACTTGCGTCATTGTCGATTGATACCAACAAGGTGTTGTCGATCGACACACTTCCTAAATCACCACTCTGACTTCTAATTTTTCAAGATCTACGAGATTCTTCATCATTAAGCTCCAAAAAGATTAATAATCTCCACATTACTCCAAAACATACCTAGACCTGAAAAGATTCTAAAACAGACTCCAAACACATAATAGTATCTAGAAAGCACATATACTATGGGTGTAAACTGGTAAATACACAATATATCAAAAATCTCTCTTGAACTTAATCTGGAGAATTCTATTTTTAACAACTTCAACTCAGCCATTTCTTTGGGCATGATGCTAACTGAAAACCAGTATCATATAAAGCATTCGGATAGTAGTGACTTTCAATGGTACATGGAACTTCCTTGATTCATTCTCCAGCCTTTTGATCTTCCTAATCTTCCCTTTAATTTTGTGGAATATCAGCATTAAGTCTCCTTACTCTCCCTGAAAAATATCCTTAGTCTACACTTGTAGAAGGCATCATGAAAACTCTATACTAATCTTCCCAAAAGTCATGTTTATCTTGAAAACTTCACAGTTATCCATCTTCTTCCTTTTTTCTTTATCCAAGCCAAGTAAACCATCATTTATATCTGAGCTGGTTCTCATTTTAAGTCATAAATGGGCTTTATTCGTGTTTTAGGTTATTTTAGGCCATTTTATGACATGCATTTTTTATTTTTCTCGAAGAAATCGTAATGTACAATTTTTATGTCGTTGGTCTTATGAAAATTCATTTTTTTTTAAAACGAGATGGTGTTGTAACATCGACTCAAAGTTTGACTTAAACTTTGCGAGAAAACAACATCTTGCTAATTTTCTTCTGAAAATCTCAACGGTAACTTTGATTGCGACGAAACAAGAGACATTTCAAACGAGATTCAATCTAGAACATGATTAAGAAATGAAATTTAAAATTTTGAGCTTCATGGAGATGAGGAAAGCATGATGTACGTTTCGAAAGCTTGATGGGGGTTTAGGGAAGCTTTATGGGCGTTTATAAAGCTGGATGGGTGACGAGGACGGTTTGTAGGGCGTTTAAGAGAGCCTGAAGGGTGATAAGAATCAACGAGGAGCTTTACGGACGATGAAAAATGAAGAAGAGTTTGAAGATCGATCAGTCCGAATTCATATGTGTTGGGGTCAAAATTGGTCATGGCAAAATCAATGGTAAAAATCCTCAGATAAATTGTGCCTAGCGAATATGAGCTAGAAATGCCAAGAAACAATAAAAGAACAAAATTCGTATACTTCATTCCGGATAAGGAATAAATTAATTTCTATCCAAGAGTGAAATCTGAAAGTTTCGAAACAATCTTCCGTCAAACAAAATTTGGAAATTTTACGCGCCAAAACATCATAGTATAATTTATGAGATAATCTTTTGAAAAACAACTTTCAGAAAACATTTATGGAAGATCTCTCGAAAAAGATCCAAGTTTTGTCACACGTGGGAGACAAGACACGCACCATGCCTTGTCGCCCACGAGCGACGAGACCATCACCAAGTCTCATCGCCCACAGGCGACGAGACATGCAACATGCTTCGTTTCCCACGAGCGACGAGACACTCATCATATATCGTCACCCACGGGCAATGAGACCATAACCAAGTCTTGTCACCCGTGGGAGACAAGACACACAACATCTCTCGTGGCCAACGAGCGACGAGATCATATCCTAGTCTCGTAAACTGTGGGCGAAGAGACACTCACCATGTCTCGACGCCCACATGCGAAGAGAAAATCACCAAGTCATCTCGCCTATGGGTGATGAGACACGCAACATGTCTCGATGCCCATGGATGAAGAGACCATCACTAAGTATCGTCGCCCACGGCGACGAGAAGATCACCAAGTCTCCACGCCCAAAGGCGGTAATATCATCTACTAGTCACGTCACCCACGAGCGACGAGAAGATCACCAAGTCTCGTACCCCCTAGGCGACGAGACACACACCATGTCTCGGTGCACACGGGCGACGAGACTATCTCTGATTCTCCTCGCCCACGAGAGACGAGACCACTGACAGCGTCTGATTAAGGTTTATTTTTTTAAGAATGCAATCTATCAAATTAACCCTACGAACTACTCTTTCCGAGAGGTCAAATTGCAGTACTTAGGGATTAAATCCACAAAGAGCGAGGGCACACAATAGATCTCTATAACTAGAGCGGTTAAGCTAGGCAAATTATAAATAGTGGTTTTGGTTGTAAGTTTATCAGGAATAGGAAATTTTTTAAAATACTAAAGCGAATGCAAAAATGGAAAAGCGGTAGATCTAGGGTTTCAGGCAAGTGAATTAAAATGAATAGGATGCAGAGAATTATTAATATTCGAGAACAATAAATGTTAACTAGTCCGACCCCCTCTTGTCCCAACACTCGTATGCGGACAGAGAAGTGAACCGTCAATCGACGGGTAAGGCCTGATGTCGATCGACACTAATCAGACAAGAATTTCATCCACAATGATAATTAGACCAGCTCTCACAGTCATCTAACAACCTAGCTCAATGAAATCAATTATAGCACAAAACCTACTCTCGTAGTTGTCAATGTCATAAGTTCAAGTTCCTAGTTAGCTACTCTAGAATCAAGCATTAAACACAATTCCAAATATTGATATTACTTCATCCTAGGAATCCAATTTTGAAGCTAATTCATCGGTACAATTATGAAACCTAAATCAAACAAGTGAATTACTCATACATGATCAAAGAAAACATGACGAACCAAATAATATAATGCATAGAATAATAAATAAGGGTTCCAATACAAATCTCTGAAGGTGTTCAGATCTTCTCCCCTAAACTACTAAAAAGCTCAATGCAAAAAACACTAAAAGCTGTAAAATAAAATTTGGTCTCTCTCTTCTGCCTAAAGAATGGCAAAACCCATATAAACTAGGTCAAAACTTGTCTAGGTGAATTCGTAATTTGTCTTGACTTGGACTTGAAGTCGGCCAATACTCTGCGAGTGGGCCGTCAAGCAACATCATGAATGCTCCATCGATCGATGGTCATGCTTGACTTCGACTCGTGCTTAGCTGAGTGCGAACAACTACTGGAATTCTCTTTTGAATAATCTAACAAGCTCCATGATCTCCATAATGCTCCAAAACATATTTGGACTTGTAAAGACTCTAAAACACTGTTCAGACACAGATAATATACTCCAAATATGGTCCAAATGATGGTTTAAAACTAGTAAATAACAAGGTATATCAACAGTCACCAAGTCTCGTCGCCTGTGGGTAACGCGGAACGCATCATGTCTCGTCGCCCATGGGCGACGATACCATCTCAATGTCTCATCGCCCATGGACGACGAGATCCTTCCTCCTCGTCGACCTCTCCTTTGAATCTTGACCAAATTGATCCTTGTTTTGTCTCGATTGGAGTTATTGTTCAAGTTTTACGATAAAACAGCAAAGTCCGAGAATGAGCCTGAATTACAATGATGGTTTACTTGAAGATCATGAAATCGAGAGGATAAGGATGATTTCGGCGAAGAGATAAACTTAAGTCGGGGCAGAAAATGAAAGAGTTCTGACCTTGGAAGCATATATAAGGAGAGCCAAGGCAAGGAGCATAAGAATGATTTTTTAGAGCTCTTAGAACTTTTTGCACTTACAAACCTTAGGCCATGATTAACCGGTCTCTTAAGGTGGGGTTTTTAAAGTAAAATTTGTCTTCTTTTTATTTTTTACACTTTTTGGCTAAGCGACGTCTCTTATGTCTCTTATTTAAGAGACGGTTCTTAGGTTTTCTTAGTTAAAAGCTAAGAAACGTCTCTTAGAAAAAATAAGAACCCCACCCTAAGAGACCAGGGTTAATCATGCTCTTAGGCATTATTTTTGACATGCTTAATTTTCTATGTCTTGCACTCAAATACTAGACGAATTCGAAAAGGTAGTTCTTTCTCTTATTTGAACTCAATAAACTGAACTACGTTTGGCTTGATCATTGAAAGGGGTACGTAGGCAGACTTTCATAAGGTTCAGTAGGAAATCAACAAAACGTTTTTCATATCTTTTTCGTCTTTTGTTATCGAGCAGCGACTCAATTAGTTTTAAGGTTTTAGGTGGATTGAACTAGGGAACTCGCTGACAGCTCTTACAGCGAAAGCTTTTATAATATTTTGTAATGATCGCAACTCTCTTACGCGGATTCAAAATAAAGATATACTTTTTTTCTAAATTTGTTTTGTTATCTTTCTGTATTTTCTGACTTTATTTGGTCACTTGTCGTTTGCTCTCGCAGAGAATCTGGACCTCAAGGAAAGTAAGGTATTCTTTGCTTTCACCCGATTACCGAAATCGACAGTGCAAATTTTTGTGTCCACAGTTTGGCGGTAGAAGGAAGGGGGGGGGGTGGATTACTCTAACTCACGGCCGCAAAACGCTTGATCAAAAAGATGTTTGGAAATATGAAAGACAAAATCGCAAATCGGAACAACACTGGAAAAAGAACTCCATGTGAATGCTCCCATGGCCAACACTTACGCAACTCCCAATAAACGAGAAATTCGAAAACCTAGTCGCGACTTTTTGACAAGAAGAGTACAAAAACGAGCTCATGATTTCTCTATCTAAACAGAAAGGGAAACAATAATATCTATCAAACCCAATAAAATCCGTCTCATTGCCAAGTTGGAGAAATCTCAAGGCGTAAGGGTTCGACCAAAATACGTTTTCCGAAAGATTTTTGGAAAGCTAAAACTTTCTCTCCTCGAAACCGTGGAGAACCCCAAGACTACTAGCGGAAATAGAAGCACGGAAAATCGGGTGGCTAATCCCCTACTGCTGTACTTCTTCCGAACAACTTTCGGAGAAATGAACATGACTTCTATAGAATCACTCATAACCTCAAACGGCTGATGAAGACTAAACGAAGCAAAACAGAGATCGTATCCCAGACTAAATGAAGACTAAAATGTCTTCAGAAACATAAAATTTTGAAAAATTTAAGCAACATAGTCAGCGAATTCCCACTATTTGTCTACTAACCTTACTTCGGAAAAACTACACAAAACTCTCTCGGATCAATCCTATGGAAACGAGAAAATTTCCAATTAAGTTTGATCACGATAATTAAGCTCATCGCAGCTAGAGTTTCTGATACTAAGAAACTAAAGTTGGGAACAGCCGCAATACATGAGTTTTTTTAACAAAAAAAAACAGCTCTTCTACAACCAAACTCAAAAGCATTTTTGTGGAATAAGTTTCATAGAATTAAACTCGGACTAACTTTCATTAAATTAAGCTCGACGACTTCTTACGACAAAACTTTCACAAAATTAAACTTGGCCATATTTTACAAAAAATAATTCGTAAAGTTTAACAAGACACTATTTTACGATACATCCTTCATATAGTAAATTTGAAAACATTTGCGAACGATTCTCGTAAATAAAACTCCAAAACAAATTCTACAACCTTCCGGAAGTCAAAACGATCGTACAAAAAGACACTCTTAGAAGGAAAGAGACGGAGTGAGAGCTGAGAAAGGAACTTCGCCCATCAGCCCCTATCCATGATCTCACCGTCCTGTCTCTCTGACCTCATCGCCTATGACCTCTCACCAAAGCCTCATTTCCCTACAACTCTGCCTGAACGCCATTGGCATCTCCTGATCGCCCATGGCTATTGCTAAACGCCAATATAGTTACGCGTTTTTCGTAAAACCAATGACACAGAGATCGAAACCCAGATCGGAAATATGGATCGATTGACCAAAACCGCAAGAAAAGTTTCAGCCTAAACACAGCCAGGAAAGTAGAAAAATCGAGGAAGAATCAATATTCTTACTATCCGTAAGGGGTGAACAGACACGAGGAGAAGAAGGGTAAATGAGAAAGTAAAATGGAGAAGAGGCAAATCTGAATCCCTGAGAAAACTAAGGTATGTGCGACTTGGAAATTATTGAAATCAGACTAGGAATTTTCGTAGGAAAGTACTGAGAAATAAAAATGCATTGGAGATTGTCGTAAACTTTAGGGAACTAAGAATCAAGGTGGATAGTCTAGCGAATTAAGTCTTAGGTGATTTTCCCTATCTCGATCTATTGTTCCATAAATGTTCAGAAATATCTTGCAAACTGTTCTAAGCTCTCCCAAAACCGAGAAAAAATCAGAACACCTTCAAGCATACGCAGCTCTCTTCCTGAAGAAAGAAAGAACTAGAGACACTAACGTTGTCTTAAACTGACCGGTTCCTACCAATTTTTTTAAATCCGACATATTCTAATTCGTCTACCTGAAAACAATCAAAGAAAACAATCCCAACGTCTTCTTTAAATCAACCCAGACTGTGGATCATCTCAATCCTTGAAAGAAAAACGTACATAACCCTTCAAAATATCGTTTCAACCTAGAGCAGGTACCTATACTATAGTAAATATTGCGTAATGTCGTAAGAGTTTGCTTTGTCGAAAGCATTTTCTTGATGTCAGGTTTTAAAAAGAAGATTCGCATAGAAAAAAACGAAGCTGTATGATCCGACTTTGGACAACCACTCTAAACTTTATCTCTTTGCACTAAGATCTAACAAATCTCTTCCTTTAGCCTTGCGGCTCCCTGGCTTCTGCCTTTCACTTCCATGTTACATCCGAGAAGGAAATAATCCAGCAACTAAGTACGCACAGGTCCTGTATCAAGCCTCTTAGGATTCCTCTTTCTCAAACAAAAAAAAAGAAACAATTTTCATACAATTAAAGGAAACATTATACGAAACATTCATCGTATGGCTGAACCCGAAGTGTAATATGGTTTTGTACCGCATCGGCCACCTTAACTCTAAAAAACTCTGGCATAATTGACCTATCAATCTCGACGAAGTTACACCTTCCCTTAAAGCACGAACCAGAATTCGGCATCCCCTTTAAAGACAGTTCTAAACTATAAGGAACTTAATGCTAGCACGAAATTGACGTGGTCTAATCCTTCACCTACAACTTCCTCAGCTATGCGGCTAAACACAGCCTTCACGCATGGCCAAAAACCTTTGCGCGACCACCGCAAAACGTCTCTAAAGCCAGCAAACGTTTAAAACAAGAAACGTGGCATACGAAAGAAAACTTCTAAACGAAAAACACTCTTGATTAATTTGGTACACAAACAAACTTCGGCTGCGAAACCTCCACAAACGAGACCTTCACGCAGACCGTGAAAAACCTCTCTAACACGTTTTCATAACGTAAAATTTTACTCAAAATAAAAATCGAGTCTTTAGTGCCGTGAGACTGCGCTGACACTCGAAGAACTAGATTTCGACGTAAAATATCTTCCTAGATGAAAGTTCTGTCTCGTAAACTCAAACAGTCATAAGCACTTACATCTTCTCAAACACACATCCTTCGCGAAGGTTCAAACAAAAACGGTAACACTTACCATTCTGTTTTTTTGCTGATCACAAACGAACCCCAAATTCCTAAACAAACTTAACCATCTCCCCCCATAGAGATAAGCTCTCAGACATCCGACACAAGGATAATAACAGCTATAAAATTAATCTGAAATTTGGGTAAGTACTTCCAGACGACTTCAAAATTGTCTTTGCAGAGATGCTCGGTTTCCGATCGATGCAAGTCACACAAGCCGAGAACTTTTCGCAAATTTTAATATTTTGACATAATCAGGTGAAACCGCAACAGGTGATTTAAGCCAAAACAGTCATCACAAACTCTGAACTGATAGTAAGCCTAGGTTTTTTCCTAAACCCAACACACTGGTCTTACACATCTGAAGGCAGAGTATTAATAGACCGATACGAGAATCCAATATATGTCTCTTCGCTTATCATTGTAAGTTTATGAGACTCCTGAACAAAAATCCTTCGAGTATTCTCATCTCACACAACGACAAGTATAACAATCTGCTGAGCGCTAGAAATGAGATGAAAACTCACACTCTTTCTCTCATCTCAACTTATGGTTAATATTTACGTTTTTAAAATAATATAACCCACGAATTCAGAATTCCAAAATAAACGGCCTACACGGCTAGTCTCCAGGCCGAGAAAGGTATGATATAAAATGTCATTAGTAGAAACATGCTCGAAAATCTGCTCACAACACATAACTAGACCGAAAGGTCTCACTAGAAAACAAGGTCGTAAGAATCTTAATTACAAGAAAAACTATAAAAGCTTGATCTCTTCAATAAAGGTATGTAGGAAGCCTTAATAAGGTACAACCCAAATCTTATTACATTCCAAAAAAAAAGAAAAAAAAGATGGTTTTGCCAACAGATATATTTAGCCATTGATATCACCTAACACGCATATCACTACTTCACACGAAATTACACGTAAATTACAAGCTGGGGGGCTAACTTTTGTGGTCAAAATCGGTCATGGGAAAATCAACAGCCAAAAATCTTTACAGAAATTGTGCCTAAAGCGAATATGAGTTAGAAATGTCAAGGAAACTATAAAAGAACGAAATTCGTATACTTCAGTCCAGTTAAGGAATAAAAGAATTTGTATCCAAGCGTGAAAAGATAGGAAAAACTTTCTTGTGGAAGATTTGCCGATAAATGACGAGTTTTATGAAACAATCTTCCGTCAATTTTTTTTTGGAAAGTTCCGCAGAAAAACATCCAGTATAATTTATGAGATAATCTTCTCGTAAAACAACTTTCAAAAGACATTAAAGGAAAATCTCTCCAAGTCTCATCACCCGTGGACAACGAGATATGGTGAGTGTATTCTCGCCCACGGGCGACGAGACCATCACCAAGTCTCGTCACCATGGGAGAAGAGAAATGCAACATGTCTCGTCGCCCATAGGCGACGAGACACGCAACATGGCTCGTCGCCCGCGGGCAACGAAAGAGTCACCATGTCTCGTCAGTGACATGGTGGTGGCTTCGGTGATGGCATCTTAACTTTATAATCCTCCTCCCTTACGGAAAAAACTCGTGCAAAGACATAACTGAACAAATACGGAAGAGGAGAAGAAAAGGAGTATAAGAACAAGGGAGAGAAGGGAAACAATAAAGATGTGTGAGAGATCTGAGAGATGGTGTACCAATTGCGGTTACATTATGAAACAAAGGCGGATACAACAAAACAAAAATAGAGACTCATTTATATAGCTTGGTATTTGTAAACATAACATTGGAAATCATAAGTATTTATTGGTTTTTATAATTATAGACATAATTAAATCAAAATCAAAATAAAACCGGGTTAGGGTCGTTGCAGTGCTATCCCACAAGAGTGAAGTATGCCGGCTTCAGGTCGAAATCCTTCCTCTGGAAAGTAGTACGACGAATAGCAGATCTATTGTCTTAAGTACTGATCTGGTCTGTTGTAATCAGCCAAAGTTATTGACCGAGTAATCACAGCATAATCAGCATTCACAACTTCAGAAGAAGCCGAGACTTCTTCAGCTTCAAAAGCTGGCTCAATGATTACAGCCCACTGATCATAAATATTCCGACATGCTAAATTACGCATATGACACTCTAGATCATGCAGGTTCCTATCATTATTCTCAATCAACACAAATGGCACAACCATCTCTATTTGTCACCGGTGAGTGTCAGTCGATGCCAAAAGTGCATCGTTCGACACATGGTTTAGAAGTGTCAATCGATGCTGGAAGGTATCGATCGATACAGAGAACTTCTGTTTACGGATCACACGATCTAACTGAGCAGGATCCAAGAAATCAAAGAGATCACTCTCCTTGTTTCTTCTATTTCTGAAACGCATGCACCTGAAAAACACAAGAAAAATTTATATGTAAACTAAACCTTTCACCTAGTGTTATGGTAAATCAAACATAAGATCGATGTAGTTCTTAGTGATCAAATCCATATGGAGCGTGGATAACACAATAGACTGTCAGTGTCAGGTTATGCTAAGTCAAAAGTATAATGAAGTAGATCAAAATAGAACAATGAAATCGGTTTGTAACAGATGGGAAAACGCTAGATCTAGGGATATAGAACATGTAATAAAAACAAAGATAATAGATGCTAAGGGTTTTATTAAGATCAATCCTAGAACTTGAATTCATAAGTAAGCCATCCAACTCTCGTTGAGATTACTATCAGATGTCTAAATCTTCGAAAGCTAACTCTTGTTGCGGATCCCTATTCTCTAGACAAACCTTAAGTTCTAATTCGATATGTTCACTAAGTCCTAGACCAACTCTCTGTGTGACTAACAACTTAGCTCAAAAGGAGTCATTTCAGGTATTGATCACTCTCTAATGTCTCACAACTATCATAGGAGCAAGTTTGTAGTTAATTAATATAGAAACAAGCAGTAAGAACAATTCTGATGAAATATACAATAAGATTACCATAGAAGTTCTATAAATCACAAGTTCTTCATAGCCCTAGAAAATCCTTAAATCTAACAAGTGAACTACTCAGACATGATCATGGAAAACATAACAAAAGTCTGAATAGATTGCACATATATCAATCTACGAAAGAGTTTGTGATCTTCTCTCCAAAACCTCTCTAATTGTCAAAAGCAAAGCGTAACCTAATACAGTGCCAGGAAATAGATAAATATAGGTTAAACACGTATTGGAGTCTCTTTTCAAATAGGAAAATTTCTGGGTCAAAGTACAATTCTTGAAATTGAGTTGGAATTCGTCAACCGTCTGGTGTTGATCGATACACAAGGAGTGTCGATTAACACTATTTCCAATATTGACTCCGACTCTAGTTTTTATGCACAAATTTTTCAAATGCTCCAAAATAACTCCATAATCCCCATAATGCTCTAAACAGACCTAAACTTGAAAAGACCTCGAAACAGACTAAAAAAAATGGACTTATAACATGGTTAAAACCGGTAAAAGACAAGGTATATCAACGTTTAGTATGTATGTAAATGTTATGAGTGCTGAGATGCAAGCTGGACCTATATGTATCTTTCGGTTACATGTTAAACCTACTATTATATGTAGGAATAAATTGAGTTTGTGTTCATGGGTTTCACATGATACTTGGTCTTGGTCCAGGATGAAGTAAGTTTTGAATATATCTCGTGTTGAAAATCCTTGAGCTACTAAGACATGTGTGCTTAGAAGTTGAACTGGAGTGTCTGTATTTGTTTACGAAGCCTCAGTTAGATGATTAGGTACACGTCTGTGGCATCTATAATTTTGTTTGAGTTAAGTGGCTGGTCGTGCATGTTCTTATTTGATTGTTGCTCGACTGATCAAGTCAACTTTGACTTAGATCAGATCAAGGGTGTTAGAAACGGTGGTATGAGAGCATGGTTTTCCATGTTCATATGGAACTCCTTCAATGTTTTATCGAGTCAAATGGGTCCCAAAAAGGTAGTTATGAAATCAGCCAGCTCCTCCTCATAGTTGGAAATATTTAGGTTTTACCCTTTCCTATGCAGATGCCTAGGTATTGTTGCTATGGTATCTTCGGGTTAACCTGAAAATTATCGCCATGGGTTTGAGTGTAAAAGTAATGGGTATGAGTAATAGCTGCACAGTGACCCGGCTGCTAGATATGTTTCTTGGTGGAGAGGGATCCATTGGAGGATATTGAAAGAAGGTTAATTCAAATGAGTAAAAGGAAATAAGTTCACATATTTAGAGGATCATCATGAGCTGACTTGGTATCCAACTTGGAAGTTCTACGAATTATCATAGGAAGAGTGAGCTTCCTTAATATTATAGCACAAAGGATGAAGTAACCAATAACTTGTGAAAAGATGGCAACACCAGAATGGAAGTTAAGGACGCCAATTACAAATCCGACCACTGGAATGAATCTACTGAAGAAGTTGGTACAAGGGAAGTTAGATCATTTGGACGATGGACTGCAAGAACCATTCAATGGAGATTCATAATATGCAATTTCCTAGAGTCACATTTAGATTGCTATTATGATGAAGAATTTTTGGAACACAAAAATATTGGGGAATCGTAAATCCCTTGAAAAAGTTGATTTCAGAGGATGACAAGGAATTTTGTGCAACAAGTTTTCAAGAAGAGTTCAAGAAAGATACATACGTGTTCTAACTTTTGAATGGTGCATCCAATTGGTGGAATGGAGTAGAGAGTCAGTACAAAGGATGTAGTATAATGGGATATAGTTTACGTTAAATTCAAAACAAAGTTTCAAAGGAAGTAAATACTACTCAAAGCCAGAGACCAAGTGGAAAAGGAGTTCCAAGATAATAAGCAAGGTCTAAGAAGATTAAGAGACAGTGAAGATGAGTTCATCATATTAAGAAGTATGGCCATTACATGCATAATGACAAAACATCGATGATAAAGAAGTTCCTAAAGTATTGCGGCACGTGATTTGGACTATAGTGGAAGCATCGAAGATCTACAGCGTAAATGAACTATTCTCGGAGTAATCAACATAGAAGAACTAGTATAATGTTAGAAATGACAAGAAATTCAGGCGATTATACAACGACAAGACTAAGATCACGAAAAAGAATGGATAAGATTCAAGAGGATCACGACCCTTTAACCATACATGATTAAAAAGGCGAGGTATAAAAGGCAGAGGATGATATATATGGGGTGGCAGAATATATGAATGGATGAGTCAGTCATCACTTGGCCATGGATTGATTAGAACACGATCGGACTGACCCCCAAGAGATAAGAAACAGAGTGACGTGTGTGTGCCCTAGATATAGATTAATCCAGACATTCTCCATCTTTTAAAGGTCCCATTACAGGTAAGTATGTGTTTAAACTCACTGTGTAATTGATTGCATTTAAGTTGAGTTTACTTGATGGAAATAATAATGATGATTGATTTATAAATATGGAACTGAATGTTGATTGATAAAACTAGGTGTTATAACGATAGTGAACCCAAGTATAGAATCAGTCCTTTTTTGTTATGGATAGATATAAGAGGAAGAGGATTTTTTTTAAGGATCGTTGGAGCTTCTTCCTGCATTTTTCTTACCGTGGATGAAAGAGATGCAAGTGGATTGCTTTGTAAGTCCAAAGAGATATTCAGGCCACAGTTATGGTAGCCTGAAGAATCAAGTTTTGATATATTGGGATGATTCACATGTTAGAAGTAGGAAGTAGGTTATCAACACAAGACAAGCACTACAGGAATTAAGGGTTTTAATAGCACCTCAAAAGCGCTATCACACGTCACCATTGCGTTGTAGAAAGCGCTCCAATATCGCCCACGATAATAGGTCTCGTACATTGCATAACGGTTTTTCTATGTGCTATTGATATTTAATTAGTAATAGCGATTCGCGTTATGCAATTGTAATCTTTTATTATAACGTTACGAAAATGATATTCTAACTTTTTAAATATAGGGGTTTTTAAATTTTACTATAGCAATTTGTAATTACTATTGTCGTCGTCTATCAATAACAATATTTGAATATTTCATTGCATTTTTAATATGTAATTGTTTCATTTTGTTTATAACAAATTTAATTTAATATTTTGATTTTAAAATAATACAAAATCGAAAAATTGTCAAATAAAAATTTATTCTAATTAAATTTCAAAGAAAATAAAAATATTCAAAAAACCCTAAAATATACTCAATACTCAACTCATTTTCCATGCAAACAAAATCAATCCGAAACGATAATTCCATCACAATCATCCCTAATACAAAAACTTTCATCATCAGACAATTGCGCTACATCATCAAATTCCTGTGCGGGTAATGGTGCTCCGACAACGTCCTCCTCTGTCTCGAGTTCATGATATCCTATCGGTGGTGCTCTCATAACAACATACCAAGGCGATTCTTCATCTTCTCTGGAGTAAAATACCTGTTTTGCTTGTCATGGTAGAATGTATGGATCTTGTAAATATGGCATTTGGTTGACATGAAGATTGGCAAGGGTGAAACCATCTTCTTCCTTAACACAGTAGCCTCTGTTCGCCCAATTACACTTGAATAAAGGAACGCTGAACATGTGGTAGTCGA
Organism: Moricandia moricandioides; assembly: GCA_905132885.1. Classification (NCBI taxonomy): domain Eukaryota; kingdom Viridiplantae; phylum Streptophyta; class Magnoliopsida; order Brassicales; family Brassicaceae; genus Moricandia; species Moricandia moricandioides. The sequence continues at coordinate 40,165 of CAJHQQ010002416.1, forward strand.
GGAGAATGATCTGTGTTATCACTCCATAATATGTCTAAATAGGACCAATCGGAATACAACCAATCTTTTATGTACCTTCAGTAGAGCAGAATTCTCCTTCAGCGACAACAACATCTTTTGACTCACACCAATCAAGTATTTGAACTCTAGTTCCTTCTTTGTATCCATAACTAGCCTCGGATGGAGAAACACAATCATTGTTTTTCTGTCAAAAAATGAAATGAATCATAGATTTTATATCACTTAAGCAAATTCTATATTTTATAAGCAATAAAAACTAAAGAAAATTCACCTTATTTCCAAGTAAGTCACAGACCAGATTCTTCAAGTCTTTAATCTCGCTTTCCAAGTCTGCAAGTTTGGAGTCTATAGCTGACAAGAATGCTAGCTTCGTAGCAGTAATCCTTCTTGCCAACCCTCTGACTCGTCCAGGTTTGTCTACTCCCAACTTGACTAACAACATCTTCTTTTATATTAACACTGGATGAAGTCCATTTGACTATCAAGTGAAATTTTTTTTTTCCTGAGACAAACACAAAATAAGTTATGGCCCTTTTCAATACCAAAAAGAGTAACTTAATTAATCAGATATTGAAACCTTACAACGGTTTCAGAAAAATCATGTCTAACAGGTCTACCATCGGAGTAAGTGTCCTGCTATCCAGACCTTGCTCCGGCTAATCTTCTAAGGGTCTGCACTCTTTTTTTTCTATAAGTGATATATTGTTTTACTTATCAGTTTGTTCTATCATTAGATCTAATATAATTATATACTGTTACTCACCATTTCACAAGCTAGACGATTCATTCATCTACGACTAGTGGTGTGAGGAATCTAGGCTCTCCTAAGTGCTCTGTACTTGTCACTCTTTGCCTAGAATATCATTAAATCAAATTTCATCAATCAAATCTCCGAAGTAAATACTTAAAAACCAAATGCTCTGTATATTTCACCTTGAACACTGACGAAGTCCTACTCTTAACACAAGCGCTCCAAACCTGAATAAATAGAATGTTGCTTGGTTTCTGAGCTGCTCTCTCTGTGGGACTTTTTGCATTTCGCAGTTGTGATACAAGCCTTGACTTTCCAGATCTCCACAAACAACCCATCTGTTTGAAGACTGAATCTTTTTGCCACTCTTCTTTCAAATCAAACCTCGCATGCAATAATATATGCAAATGCCGCACATTATAATCCTTACAAAGACATTATACAATAGACTTAAGCGCATATATATATACCTGAATTTCTTCCCATATTGTGTCCTTTGTCTGCTTATCAAGATTCCTCCAATCATCAAGAAGTACAGTCACGTGTTCGCGTACAAGGGGTCCAAGGAACGATGAAAGTGTCACTGATCCAGGACCTACATATTCGCTAAGCTCAGTGAATGACACAGAAACCTTTTCTTGATGATCCTTGGCCACTTTACGCATCTTTGTGGGTCCTCTTTTCTTCTTTGGTTTTCCATCAGATGGTGATGCTTCTGCTCCTGAAATGCCATTCTCATCTTCCCTGTCAGCTTCTCTCGGCTGAGAAGGTTCTTGAGTAACTCCATTCTAAGCTTCCATGTCAGCTTCTCTCGGCTGAGAAGGTTCTTGAGTAACTCCATTCTCAGCTTCTCTAGGCTGAGACTGTTCTTCAGTAATGACATTCTCATCCTCTTCAATTTCTACCTGTGGAACTTCATCACCATCACCATCTTCCTCATTAAATTCAGAAATTGTTTATGCATAAAATCTTGAGAAACCTTTGTTCCTTCTTCGTTAGCATCTTCTTGCCTTATCTCAATGTTTTCATCTTCAATAGCAACTTCTTTTCCCTTATTTAACTTACGGATTTTGGTTCTGACCGGATTAATGAATTCGGTTTCTGCTTCCAGACCTTTGGAACGTCTGCTTCTTCTAACTATTCCTCCTCGTGTCTTCGGCCCCATGTTAATTTGTTCCTAAAAAAATCACTACTTGGTTCTTATTGTAAACTGTAAAATGGAAGACGATAAAGATCTATTGAGATAATAAGCAATCGATTAATTTTCATGATGCATGCAAGTTAAAGAGAAAGATAATGGAAAACCGAGACAGGGATCGAAGAACATGAGGGTTAATAGAAGACTAACCTGAGATTGGAAGAACACGATTCTGAAATTGATGATTCCGAAAGGGTCTCACGAAGAACACCTTGGGAGAGAAAATGCAGAGATAGATTATTTTGTTGTAATGAAAAAGTACCTAAGGGGTCAATATTCTTTGGTTTGGTCAAAGATATATCTTCCCCAATAAATTTTGTTTCGCAGGTTTTAATAAAAAAAATAAGCGGTCGAGGATACCATAACGATAATTCTTTCTCATTGCTATAATATAAAGATCAAAATCCCAAAAAGATAGGCGCTTGCAAATTTCTTTTCCGCTATCTTACATTGCTATTAAAACCCTTATTTCCTGTAGTGAAGATTTCTGGAGATAGAGTGAAAAAGAATGACATTGTTAACTAAATGGTCCAATAGAGTTTGAAACTTATATGTTATTGGAAAGTAAAGGAATAATGAGAATGATGGGCTATCACGATTACGTCTGAAGAAGATTCAAACAAAGATCAAGTTATTATGGTGGATATTAATGAGGAGAAAGTTTGGCCAAGCAGATGGGAGCAGAAAATATCCAGTTCTTCAATGACTCACAACTGATTGTTAACCCAACACAGGGGGAGTATCAGGAAAAGACGCCAATATGGCTAAATATATGGTGATAGCATACGCATGATCGATTGGTTTGAGAGCTAAAAACTCACCCAAATCCACAAAGAACATAATTCACAGGCCGACGTGTAACGATCCGCTCCCAAAGTATCTTTTATTTATAAAAATTTGTTTCTGATGAGAGGTTTGATTGTAAGGAAACAATAATTTCCTAAGTGTCGGAAGACTTGTTTTCAATATGAAAGGAGTAAGAAGTTGATTTTTCTATAAGTATCAAATGTTCCTTGTTAACCAAAACTAACATTGACTTGGACTGTGATAAACATGTCGTAAAGTGAGCAAAGTCAAAGTATGGGAATAACAGACCTCAAGTCTAAAAAAGAAAAGTTCGGCCATTGGAGAATATGGGCACTAAGTAAGGAAAGTTTGAAGGGGTATCAATGGCGAGATTATAAGAAAGTAAAGATGTGTCTGCGAGAGTCATATAAGGAAGGAAGTGTAGATATTCTTTGAAACTTGAGGGTAAAGTTTGACCAAGCCAAATATGGAAAGAGCATTAAATGCTCGACTTGGTGAGCTAGTCCATAGAATCGTATAAAAAGAGAGCTTCAGCTCTCATTTCTACACACAACCCAAAAAAGAGCCTAAAGTGAAGTCAGAGCATACACGAGCTTTTAGAGAGAGGAGTTCGAGAAGAAGGATCGATCAAGTATGAGAAAAGGAGTGTTCGCCGGAAAAAACGTTAGAAGGTTCAGAGCCTTCGAATCCCTAAGATTCAACTAAGGTGTGGATGTTATTCGTGGCAACTCGATAGGGTAGATATTAGTGAATTAGATCAAGAGATGCTAGGATGTATGAATGAATGTTGTGTTATATGGAATGTTTTTTCTTCATTCTTTGAAGTGATCTTCAGGGATCGAAGAACGTTCTTCGTGTTGTTGGGGTATTTCATGCTAGATTGTGTGTACTGATAGTAAAATGAATGGGAATATTTATGTGGAAACATAGGATTTGATCTAAAAACGAATGGCATGTTAAACGAAACATATTAAGGAAACTGACTGAGATAAGAAGTAATGAAGGAACGTACATGATTAAGAAAACGATAGGAAATAAGGAACGTATGTTTTGGCTTCGGGCCGTAAAGGATGATATGATCGTTTTGGCTTTGGGACGTATGTTGGCCTTGTCCGTGATGGACCAATGGGGTCAAGTGGCTTTGGGCCGTATGAGTGACCGACGGATCAAATGTCTTCGAGTTGAGCATGATGGCTTTGGTACGAGTATGTTTGGATTCGGGCCGTAAGTGACCTTCGGGGTCGAGAATGAGTACAAGTAAAGTTAAATGTCTATTTAAACTAAAATGGTTAAATGTGAGGATGGAATGAATTGTTAGGTTGCTATAATGGAATGGAATGCTAAGTTTCTAGAATGAAATGGAATGCTAGGTTGATAGAATGGATTGGAATGCTAGTATGTTAAAATGTAATGGAAGGCTAGGTTGCTAGATTTTACGTGGTGGATTTGGGTGGTTTTGAGCATCCTCGCTGAGTTGCTTTGTATACTCATGCCTCATTTGTGATGAAGTTGAGGAGTGATTTTGGATGGAGTTTGGGAACAGGAAGATCATCATGAGATGGAACTTGAGGTTTATGGAAGTTTTTCTTATGATCCTTGATCTTATTGTTTACTTCATTTAAACTCGGATTTGACTAATAAAGTTTCAGCGTTTTATTATGTTTACTTGATGAAAGCTGATTGGGATTCTAACTTAATATTTATAAAGGCTTTTCAAGGATTTTCGGGTTGAGGTGTTTCAATTTGGTATCAGAGCGGGGTAGACAGTTCAGCTCCATCATGGCTGGTCGTTTTTGTGAAAATGGGATTTGTGGGTGCAGGTGGAAGGTACCGATGGTCTAAGTCTCCTGCAAAGGATAAATGTTTATGCTTTTTGTGAATGCGTGTTATGAATGGAAAGGATAAATGTTTATGGTTTACCGATGGTCTAAGTCTCGTTCAAATGATAAATGTTTATGGTTTATGTGAATGCGTGTTATGACTGGAATTCTTAGCATAATGGCTAAGAAAATTTCTGAATGTTCAGGTGTTAGTGTGAGCTATCTTAAGTATCGATGCAGATGGCCAACACTAGGAGGTACGTGAGGGATGGTCATGAAGGGAATGTGAATGCAGCAAATGTGGAGAACACATTGGCCGATGGAAGAGAGGATGTTGCTGGTATTCGGGGGGGGGGGGGGGGGGGGTATTAATGAGATACCACCTCCACCACCAGGTTTTCCTCGCATGGATGCGGAAATTTCCAACATAATTTCAATGATGCAGGCATTCTTTACGCAGATGTTCCAGCGTCTTCAACTTCATATTGCAGTCTTGGTTAAAGAGGAAGAAGGGGGGGGGGGAAGCGGGGTGCAGCAGCCACCGCATGCTCCCAGATATTTGGACATGATGCACCAGATGACGAACCTCACGACAGCAAAGTTCAGTGGTGGGTGTAAGCTGGTTGAAGCAGAGTCGTTTGGAGCGTAATTTTCTGTCGTTGCACTGCCCAGAGGAGCACATAAAGGACCTCACAGACTTTTTCCTTGAAGGTGATGCGTATCAATGTGCTTCGCAGAAACCTGACAAGGGTACATGATTGGGACTCGTTCAAGGCCGAGTTCACTAGGAAGTATTTTTCAACCGAGGCTCAAATAAAGCTAGAGACGTCCTTCCTGGAGCTTTGCCAGGGGAAAAATCAGTAGGTTGGAATGAGAAAGAGTTCAACAGGCTGAAGAAGTATGCATGAATAGAATTGTATGACGAGCAACGAAAAATTGAAAGTTTCATGCGTGGGATGAAACCCCAGCGCATGACCATGATGGTTAACCGGGACTATCAAACAATTGCAGAGTTGCTCAATCAGCTGCTAACAGGCAGAACGTAGCACCAAGGGTGCACATGCTGGAAGTGCAGCATGAAAATGCATGAATGGTTGTGTTGGGATAATTAGTATTGGGGGAATTTAAACCCAAAACCTCGTTCGATTCTGGAGCGTCACATTACTTTGTACATCCTAAATTGGGCGACCGCCGCACGTCGAAAGATGGACTCAAAGAAAACACCAGAATGGTTCAAGAAGCGAGTGGTACGATGCTTAAATCTTTGGCAATGTATGGGGACGTATCAATCAGGGTGGGTGATGTGGACATCCCGGGCCGGTCAAAGGGTATGAGGAAATTCTTACAATGGACTGGTTGGCCCATTACCGAGCTAACTTGGATTGTGAGAAGTGTCGAGTAAAATTTGCTCGAGAAGACGGAGAAGGGGTATTCCAATGGTATCGGCGTTAAGGGATGAATGGATGGTCAAGAAAGGATGTGAAATGTTCTTGGCAACCATTACTGTTGCAGTTATGGAGCAGGAAGTAACATTGAGTGAAATTTCAGTAGCAAAAGAGATTGAGGACGTGTACCAAAAGATCACTAGGTTACCATTGAACGAGAAGAGCCGCTCACGATAAAGTTGGAACCTGGAACGACCCCAATATCAAAGGCTTCTTGCCGCATGGCTTCGACGGACATGGCCGAGCTGAAGAAACAGTTGGAGGAACTGGTAGAGAAAGGGTTCACCAGGCCGAGTAGTTCGCTCTGGGGCGCGCCAGTGTTATTTTTCAAGAAGAAAACGGAAGCTTGTGTTTGTGCATAGACTATCGTGGGTTGAACCAAGTAACATTAAGAATAAGTATATGTTACCTCAGATTGACGAATTACTAGATCAACTCAAAAGGGAATTGTGGTTTTCCAAGATTGATTTTTTATTGAGTTATTATCAAATTCCCATTGCGGAGGGGGATGTGAGGAAGACAACATTCCAGATGAGGTATGGCAACTTGGAGTTCGTGGTTATGCATTTGGATTGACAAATTCTCCAGCTGCTTTCATGAAGCTGATGAACAGGGTGTTCCACGATTTTCAGGATGAGTTTGTGATCAACTTCATTGATGACATATTTGTGTTCTCAAAAAGCCTTGAGGAACATGAAGGGAATCTAAGGGTTGTAATAGACAAGCTAAGGGAGCAGAAGTTGTTCGCTAAGCGGAGCAAGTGCACTTTTTGTCAGAGGCGGATTGGGTTTCTTGGTCACGTGCTCTCCAAAGAGGGAGTTGCAGCAGACCTTGAGAAAGTCGAGGCCATTGAAACTTGGCAAAGGCCGAGTACGCCAACAAAGATCAGGAGGTTTTTGGGATGAGTTGGGTACTACCGTCGATTTGTGGAAAGCTTTTCAATTTTAGATAAACCATTAACCAGATAGACGAGAAAGGATGTGAAGTATGAATGTACTGCAAAATGTTAGGATAAATTTGCGAACCTGAAGGAGAGACTGATGAGTAAACCGGTGTTAGTACTACCCTTGGCTGGAGTGGCTTACGTGGTTTTCACTGATGCATCGAAGATGGGTTGGGTTGCGTCTTGATGCAAGAAGAGCATGTGATCGCTTATGCATCTCGACAGTTAAGGAAGAACAAGGCGAATTATCCAAACCATTATTTGGAAATGGCCGCAGTTGTTGTTGCACTTAAGATTTGGCGATCATACCTGTATGGGGACAAAGTTCAGGTGCTTACAAATCATAAGAGCATTAAGTACATTTTTACTCAGCCGGAACTGAACTTAAGGAAGAGAAGATGGATGGAGACAGTGGCTGATTATGATATAGAGATAGCTTATCACCCATGAAAGGGTAACTTAGTAACTGATGCATTGAGTCGTCGAAAGGCGAGTGTCTCGGCAGAAAAGGAAGTAGGAGGGTTTATTTCGATGTTGGGGATGTTGCAGGTTAAGGTGTTCGTACATGAGTCAGTTCATCTAGGTAAGGACGCGGTGAATCAAGTGAGCTTGCTGACTCAAATAAGATTGGCCCTAGGGGAGGATGCAGCGTTTGTTAAGATGATCGTAGATGGTGTTTTGGGGTATTGGAAGCCAACAATGAGACATCCATCTTTAATGGGCGAGTTTGTGTCCCCAATGATAAGTAATTGAGGGAGAAGGTACTGAAAGAAGCACACCAATCTAAGTTCTCCATACACCAAGGTGCGACAAAGATGTATCATGAACTTAAGCGGTATTATCATTGGGTAGGGATGAAAAGAGATGTAGTAGAATGGGGTAGCCAAGTGTCTGACATGTAAATTGGAAAAAGCAGAGCATCACGTTCTGAGTGGGTTGTTGCAGAGTTTACCAATGCCTGAGTGGAACTGGGATATGATAACGATTGACTTTGTTTTCAGATTTCCAAAGACCAAGGGATGTAACGATTCAGTATGGGTGATAGTGGACCTCTTAAGTAAGTCAGCATATGTCCATCCATTCCAAAATTCTAATGGTGTAGATAAATTCGTTGAACTATACATGAGAGAGATTGTAAAACTTCATGGCATTCCTGTTAGCATCGTGTCGGACTGGGATCCACAATTTGCTTCAAAATTTTGGTTAGCGTTCCATAAAGCTTTGGGAACGAAGGTGCACATGAGCACAACATACCACCCGGAAACAGAGTGGACAATCCAATCACTAAAGCATTTGTTGCGGGTGTGTGTAGTGGATTAGGGTAAACTACGGGAGAAGCATTTACCACAAGTGGAGTTTGTGTACAATAACAATTACTAATCGAGTATCGGTATGTCACCGTATGAATCCTTATATGGTTGACCATGTCGAACCCCCTTGTGTTGGATCGAAGTGGGGGAGGTCGAGATCTTTCACCAAGGGTGATAAGGAGACAACATACATGATTAAGTTTGTAAAAGAGGAAATGAAGGAGGCTCAAGATCGTCAAAAGAGCTATGCGGACAAGAGACGGAAGGATTTGGAATTCAAAGTGGGGAGGTGGTTTATTTAAAGAGGGTGACGTTTAAGGGAAATGATAGAATTGTGAAGACGGGGAATTTATGGGACCTTTTAGGATCGTTGAACGAATCAGACCCATGGTGTATCTCTTGGAGTTACCTTAGGAGCTTCATCTATTACATGATGTGTTCCATGGGTCACAATTGAGGAAAACCTGTAAAAGTGACAAGGTTTCTAGGCGAGCCGATTACGGCGAAGAGGGTTCCTATGTTGAAGTAGTGTGGAAGCGTGATGGGATACTTGAGACTACAAAGTAGTGTGCAATAATGATGAGGCTGAATATCTAGAGATGATCGAGACCCATGATGATGAGCAGATGGTGGATGCGGATTCGGGGACGAATTCCTCTTAAGAGGGGGAGAGTTGTAACGACATTCTCCTGGAGTATCTTTTATTTATAAAAGTATGCTTCTGGTAAGAGGTTTGATTGTAAGAGAATAGTATTTTTCTAAGGTTTGGAACACTTGTTTCAATATGAAAGGAATAAGATGTTTATTTTTCTCTAAGTATCGAATGTACCTTGTTAACCAAAAACGATATTTACTTAGACTATGTAACGATAAACCTGTCATAGAGCAACCACAGTCTTAATAGGGGAATAACAGACTGCAAATCTAACCCAGTAAAGTTCCGCCAATGGAGAACGCAGGTTTATTTAAGGAAATTTCGAATGGGTATCATTGGCAAGATTATACGAAAGGAAGGTCGGGTCTGGGGGATTCATATAAGGAAGGAATTGTAGAGATGCTTTCAAACTTGACGAAAAAGTTTGACTAAGCCAAATATGAAAAGAGCACTAAATGCCAGCCTGGTGAGCAAGTCCAGAGAGTAGTATAAAAATAAGAGGTCCATCTCTCATTTCTACACACAACCCAAAAACTAGCCTAATGTGAAGTCAAAGCATAAACGAGATTTTAGAAAGACGAGTTCGAGAAGAAGGATCGAACGAGGAGGAGCAAAGAGTGTTCGCTGGAATAGCGCTAGAGTTCAGAGTCTTAGAATCCCTATGATTCAACTAAGGTGAGGATGTGATTCATGGCAACTCGATAGCATAGATATTAGTGAATTAGATCCGGATACACCAGGAAGTATGAGTGAATGTTGTGTAATATTGAAAGTTTGCAATTCGCTCTTCGAAGTGATCTTCAGGGATGAAGAATGTTCTTCGCGTTCTTAGGGTATGACATGCTTGATTGTGTGTATTGTTATTAAAATGAATGGGAATGTTTATGTGAAAAAAATAGGATTTAATCTAAATATGAATGGCAGTTAAAGGAACTTATTAGGAAAACCGGCTAAGATAAGAAGTAATTAAGGGAAGTACATGAATAAGAAAACGGTAGGAAAAAAATGTTTTGGCTTTGGGCCGTAAAGGATGATATGATCGTTTTTGGCTTTGGGCTGTATGTTGGCCTTGGCCGTGATAGATCTACGGGGTCGAGTGTCTTAGGGCCGTATGAGTGACTGACGGTTCAAATGGCTTCAGGCCGATTAAGATGGCTTTGGGCCGAGTATGTTGCTTTCGGGTCGAGTATGTTTGCTTTCGGGCCGTAAGTTACCTTTGGGTTCGAGAATGAGTACAAGTAAAGTTAAATGTCTAGTTAAACAAAAATTGTTATGTGTGGGGGTGGAATGAATTGTTACGTTGCTAGAATGAAATTCTAGGTTGCTAGAATGTAATGGAATGCTAGGTTGCTAGAATGGAATGGAATGCAAGGTTTCTAGAATTGATTAGAATGCTAGGTTGTTAGAATGGAATGGAACGATAGGTTTCTACATGTTGCGGGCTGCATGTGGGCGGTTTTGAGCATCCTCGCTGAGTACCTTTATATACTCATGCCTCCTTTGTGATGCAGGTGGGAGTGATTGTTTGGACCGGAGCGCCGGACCATGAAAAACATCGGGGTTGGGAGTTCTTGGGGGGGGGGTGATTATGGGAGTTTTTCTTATGAATCCTGATCTTATTTTCGACGTCATTTAACTCGGTTTTGTTTACTGAAGTTTCAGCGTTTTATTATGTTTACTTGATTAAACTTGATTCGGAATCTTACTTAGTATTTCTAAAGGCTTTTCAATGATTTCCGGGTTGGGGTATTTCACGACGCCCTGGTAAATCTCAGGGTCCGTCCTGATAAATAAGAGCTACATTAGTATCCCCTTGCTCTTATGTGGAAATAAAAATTTCTACTGTTGACTTTAGTTAATGGAGGAAATAAAGAATTCTATACTTTCCTTGAGGATCTGGATTTCTGCTAAGCCATTGATAAGTGATCAAACTATGAATGAAAACACAATAAAATATTATAAAAATTGAGAGAAAATAGAGGATGATCTTAATTCGAATTGGCATGAGTGTAGAAATTGATACAATAGGTTGTAAGAGGCTTGGATGCAAGAGCTCTCAAGGAGTTCTCTAATTCTAACCGCCTAAAACCCTTAAACCTAGTTGAGTCGCAACTCGATAACAAAAACGAAACTGGCTAAAATTTCTCTACGTGCTAAAGTTACTATGATTTTTTGGTCCCTTGTGCTCCTATCCCTAGTCCTCCTTATATATGCCTCCAAGGTCAGCCATCTTTCCTCTTCCGCCCTTTGATTTGAGTTGATCCTTTTGTGGACATCTTTCCTTATCTCCTCAAAGTTCTTTTTTATCTTGGAAACATCACATTTATCCTCTTCTTCCATTTTTCTTTATCCAAGTCAAATAAACCGCCACTGCACCTGTGCATGTGATATTTTTGTAACCGTAAGTGGGCCTTTGTTGTGTATTAGGCCGTTTCGGGACGTTTTATGACTTATGCAGTTTTATAGTTTTCCTCGGAAAAGCTCTCGAATTGTCTGATTTTTTTTCTTTATGTCATTGGCCTTATGAACTGAACAAAAGTTAATTTTTTTAGTCGACGATATGATGGTGTTAAATTAATCAGTATCATCTTGACGTTTAACATGGGTTTTTACGAGGAAACAATGTCTTGGTTATTTTCGTCGTAAAATCATAACGGAAACTTCAATTGTTACGAAACAAAAGACATTTCAATCCAGATTCAAAGGAGAACATGATGAGAGCCTTATTGGGTGATGAAATAGCATGAATTGCGACGTGATCCATCTATGGAGCGATTTTGGCGACATGGTCAATCTTGTGAGTGAGTTTTGCGACATGGTCCATCTAAAGAGGGATTTTGGTGACATGGTCCATCTTGAGAGGGAGTTTGAAGACATGGTAGAGAGAGAGAGAGAGAGAGAGAGAGAGAGAGAGAGAGAGAGAGAGAGAGAGAGAGAGAGAGAGAGAGAGAGAGAGAGAGAGAGAGAGAGAGAGAGAGAGAGAGAGAGAGAGAGAGAGAGAGAGAGAGAGAGAGGGAGAGATAGAGATAGAGAGAGAGAGAGAGAGAAATAGAGAGAGAGAGAAAGAAAGAGAGTGAGTTTGGCGACTTGGCGAGGAGAGAGAGTTAGTTTGGGGACTTGGAGACGAGAGAGAGTGAGTTTGGCGACTTGGAGAGGAGAGTGTGAGTTTGGCAACATGGAGAGGAGAGAGAGTGTGTTTGGCGACATGAAGGAGAGAGAAGAGTGAGTTTAGCGACAAGGAACTCATGAATGATGGTGATGCCTTTCTTCTGTTCTCATTCCCTCTGTTGATTTTTTCATAGATTTCAGAACTATTTTATTTTTTTATGAAAGTTTTACCGAAAAGATTTCCCAAATGTTATTTTGCGGAAGATTATCTCATAAATTTTCCTATGAGTTTTTATCTGCGGAAACTTTCCGATTTTGTTTTACAGGAGGTTGTTTCGTAAAACTCGTCAATTATTCGAAAAAACCTTCCGCAAGAACTTTTTTCTGATCTATTCATGTTTGGATAAAAACTCCTTCATTTGTTGTATTCATTTCTCATTTATCTATTCTTTGCTTTTATTTACCTTCATGTCAACTAGTAAGAGAGTAACTAGAAGTACTTCATGATCCGCCCATCGTTCTGAAAATACTTTCGTTGAGTCACCCGTGGTCAATTTTGCCAAAGTGGAGGCCACCCGTGGTCGATATTCCCAAAGAGGAGGCTTTCTACTCGAGTGATGAGATTTCTCCGAAAGAACCGTTTGTAGCGCATTACATTTATTCGGCAGAGGCTGCGGCATATTGGAAAAATACGTCTAACTTAGAACCACCTTTACCTGATCCGTGGTCTCCGTGAAGACCTGCCAGCAGAGGGAGGGTTTTCGAAGGGCCGAGCATAAATGTTTATCCATTCCTCGCGATCATCCACAAATTTTTTCAGGTTCCGGATGATGTGAAGTTTCGTTTACCGCGGCATGGAGGGATTGACGAAAATCCTTGGTCAGGTTTCTTCACATATTCCAAAGCACATGTCTTTCGTAGCCGCTTATGGTTCCGTATCACCTCGATAATAGTTCAGATTTTGAATCATTTCACCGTGTCAATAACTCAGATTTCTCATTGTGGGCTGCAACACCTTGTCGGGATATTGGTTTCAAGTATATAGCGAGGGATTACTCTTGAAGCTGATTATCTAGAGGGCCTATTGGGATCTTTGACTACGTAAAAGAAACATACCTATTTTTAAAAACTGAGGAAGATAATCAGCGGTTTGCCTCAAACGAGAAATGTTCGAGAGATTACTTCTCTTTTGTTTGTTTTAGACAGTGCTTCTGTTGCGGAAAAGTGCTTATCTATTTTCATGCGCGAGTGAGTTCAAAAGGGTAGTGTGATCGAACACTACTAAGGTTTTATTTTCGATGAAGTCTAACTTTCGTTTGTTTTCACTGTTTTTGTAGTTTAGGATCCCGTTCTTCCGTTCCCAAAAGACCTCTGCGTTGTTGGAGACATTTTCCGCGGCGTTCCGTTTTCTAGGGTTATTTTTCTCCAAAAAGAGTTCTTGCAGAAGTTGCATTCCATCTGTCTCGAGTTTGATCAAGTCATTTAGTTGACGAAGAACAAGAACCGACCATGGAGGGATACGTCTCATACATAAATCTTTTGGAGAGGGAGAGAGAAAGGTCTCCCAGGAACAAAGACATTGCCGTCCAAGAGGACAACATTGACGTTCCCGAGGGGTCTTTACCCAAGAGTCCTTGGTATTTTGGTCATCATACCGAGCATGGGGACGGAACTAGTTCCATTCATACCCCGATTCCGGATATCCCATCTTCATGGTGTCTCTTTTGTATCCGCTCGGACAGCCCGCAGCTGTAAGTGAGCTACTGGCTTGGAGAAGTTCATGGAAGCTTCACGCATGTATATGGAGGTAAGGTTTTTTTTTTTTTTTGCTTTTTCCTTTGTTTTAAATTTTCGTTCTAACTCATTGGTCTCTTTTTTCAGGGCCTCAACGCGATGAATGAGGCCCTTATGGCGAGTCATTCAGAAGCGCATATGTCCAATTTGAGATCTGAGGAGGCCGAGAAGGAGATTGCTCGTTTGAAGAACGAGGCTGAAGTTGAGAATAGCGAGGGTTCTGTTCGCGAGACTCTGCTGTCGAGGGTGTATGCTGCCAGACTTCGCCGTGCTCATATGAAGGGAAAGAGGGAGGCAGCGGCGATCTACCAGGACATTTCAATTCAAATAGCTGGTGACTTAGAGGACATGAGTCGCGTTCAATAAACCTATGGAAATTTCTGTGAGTGAAAGTTTAATGTTGGTTCTCTGAGGTTCATGAAGGAGAGCACAGAGGTTGATTATGACGCAGAGCTAGTGATGAACTATAGTCATCAAGGCGATTATGCTTGTGCAGAGCCTTTACTGCCTCAGATCGAGGGAATAATTAGGGGAAGGTTGGTCCCGCTCCTTGTTACGGAAAGACCAAGGCTTACTTTCTTATCTGGAGTACGCGGGGTCGATCCCGGCTTACTTAACTCATTGCGATTTTTCCTGGTTATGTTTCGATATCGAAGTCTGCGAAGAGTTCTCGGCTTATGTGACTTCCATCGACCGGGAACCGAGCATCTCTCCAAAGATATATCTAAGAATGTGGGATAAGTCCTCAGAAGGTACTGTCCAAAATTTTGGATTTCGATAGCGTGCTTGTAATACCAGACCCGACTGCTTAAGCCGCAGTCCAAGTACTACGTCGCTCGGACAACATACTAGTCGAACCTCTCTATTTTTAACCCTTTTGACATAATTTCTCTCTATAGGTGAGGGTTTACTTAGACCTTAGCTAAATAATTTTATCAGTTGTTCATAGCTTAGAGTATTCTCTATTAGCCATTGGTCTAAATCCAATCTAGAACTTGTTCGGTCTAATCATCTATGCCTTGTTTAGTTCACATAAGTACCATTCAGCTTATAGATCAATCCTTACCCCTCTTCAAGCCATAAAATTCCGAGGTTACATTCCCCTAAACCATTCTATATGCATCTATGCAAGTGTTGCTAGATCTTACCTTTGCCTCATCGGCCCTTCAGTGAACCGCATGGCTCTTAGTTGTTTTCTGGACCATGCGCATATAATGAGTCTCTTCTTGGTCCTTGTCTTTCTTCCTGCATAAACCATTCCCTTTGGTACTTATTCATTCAATCAACAATCCACACAGACTAAGTAACCTTTGAGAAGTATTCAAATGGTTAGTGATATGCATCTGGCTCATCTCGGCACAAGCACCATCCAACATCCGTATCTTAATAGGCTATAGTACCAAGTCCCTCTTTTATACCACATGCTCATCGTATCCTATGTCAATCAACCAACCACCCCACATGACTTGCATTCAATGAGTATTCAGTCTTACCTAACTGGCCATGGAACTATACTCCAATCAAGCCGATCAGTCTTGTTTTTTCCAACCGATGCATCCTCTGATCAAGTTAGTACAAACCCCTCAGATTATTATCCTTGGATCATAGCCGACAGTATCCAACCCTAATCAGTCCATACTCAGCATTCCTTTCTACTATTGTTCTTAGACTACAACTGAGGTTATTGCCTAGCATCGCCTCACCATTATTCTTACTGTAGCAACATAACCATCCATACTAGTGCTCGGCCATTGAACTATTTCCTAGGAACCATGATCCGAACACTAGACATGTTATGCGACCATCCACTTATCACGTATTAACAAAATTGGCCTTCCTTTGCCTTCATGTGAGTCGATGCCCTACACAAGGCAAATGGCGCCCTTTCAACAGTGCACATGTTCGGTGGTTCAAACCTCTTCAGTTAGTCGCATCCACTGGGTGGATCATTTGCACCACTTGGCCTGACCACATAGCAAAACATCCGTTCATCCATACTAGACAATTACTGTAGTACAGCCCTGTCAATCCGGTCTCCACATGACTCGGATCCTTGCGTTCCTTACAGATGTTTCAGGGTGGAAGCGCTTAACCCTTAGGTCTAGTAACCGCCCTTTCCAAATTCGGATCCATGATCCACCACCTGTTATGCTTTACATGGTTAGTATACCAACACCGATCACCATCTCTTTTGGCATTTGTCGACCATCATGAACCTTCTAATTTCTTCATCCTTCCTATATGGAACAACCTTCCTATGTCTGGTTCATACACGCGCTAGACCAGCCATCCAGTAACCACCGTTCATGCCTCTTCACCCATGCTGGCTGATATCTCTCCCTACATGAGTCGGATCCATGATCCAAGACTCATCATGTATTTGGGGCCACTCAGCCCACTTAGGGTCTTCTCTTTCCCTGGAAAACTGTGGGCATTATGAACCCAAACATCTTGCCATGAATCGGCTTCATGATCCTTGAACATTGCTAAATCTCCCTTGATTATCTTGTCACATATGAACCATGCACCTTGCCTTCTTACGGATTGGCCTTGCCTCCCAAACACATGCATAGCCCAGGGATGTATTGAGTCATCCCCAATCACAACATAACCAGACCATGCCTGGGCTGCACTTAGTTTCCATAAACTGGCTACGCCTCGCCTTACATGGGTCTTGGCCATGGACTGGCCCAATCTTGGCCTCTCTCTCTCCCTCCGAGTATTTCCTTGTGTTTCAGGCTATCGAAGAAATCCTTTTATTTAAATGCCTTTCTCTTTTCATCTTGTATCCATCTCAAATCGATCTCCTTCACTCCAAAATCTTTCTCTTTCCAGGATGGAACAACCACCAATCGGCCTAAACTTGGCCGACCTCTCTATTGGGACTGGAATTTGCACGGTCAATTTCTGTAATTGGAGGAAAGTCAAGAAACCCTAACTTTGCATGAGGTTCTGGATTTCTTCTAATCCAAATATCAAGTAATCAGAATACAAATACAGACAATGTAAAATAAAAATTGAAAATAGGAGTAGAGCAATGAAGATCTTATTCTGAATTTGAATATTAGTATTACAACAGGTAAAAGCCTTGCAAGAGTTATCAGCGTGTTTCCTAGTTTTAACCACCTAAGACCTTAAAACTTAGTGGAGTCTCTGCTCGATAAAAAGAAGCAAAATTTCCTAAATTTCTCTATGTGGTGAGTTTGCTGAGAGTTTATGTGTGTCTGTGTCCCCTCGCCTTGGATTCTCTTATATATGCCTCCAAGATCGGTTATCTTTCCTTTTATTGTTTTCGAATTAAAGCTAGATGATTTATAATAATAACAATAAAAGTGATTTCAAGATTGATTTGTTTTGTGAGGATCAGATTAAGAGATTAGACTTAGGGGAAATTCTTAGGTAAGATTAGATATTACATATTAATAGATTTCTAGGGTTTTATTAAGCATCGTTCTGAAATCAAACCTTAGGGTTTAGTAGATCACTTTCGTACATCTCAATTGAGTATCGATCGACGCTCATTCTAAACAGTACTAGTTTCACGGTTTGATAGGATGTCTAAACTTCCAATTCAACTCTCGTTAGTTATCAGTTATTTAGATTGTTTAAGATAGATGCCAGGTTATAACAAAACTCTCGCTTGCGCTATAGAACCCTAATTTCTAAGGTTGCAGTGATTAAGTTCAACTTAGCGTTGAGAGCAACTTAAACAAAGAACCAAAAGGATTACCCTAACAATTCTACAAAAACATCAATACATTATTACCATTGAATAACCCTAAATCTAACAGCGAACTACTCAGACGTAGCAATAAAGAACATGAATAAATTTTGAATAAACTGCATAGAATAAACTGAGTAATAAGATAAGGAGTTTAAGATCTTCTCTGTAATGATGATCATATCTTTCTCTCCAATAGATGTAGCAATGTGCTCCAACTTTTAATTCCAAAACTCTTGTATAACTTAGAAGACAACTTTTCCTTAGGTCTCCTAGACTTATGCTAAAACTAAGATAGAAAACCCTAATAAATAGTCTAAATTTTGTCTAGGGACTTTTCTTGCAATTAGTGAAACCTTTGGGTAAAACTTATAATTTCTCAAGCCTTCACCAACCTTGCTGTTGACTTGGCTGTCGATCGACGCACAGTGAGTGACGTCGATCGATGGTCCCTTCATAAATCTGGATCCGACTCTGAGTTTCTATTGAGCCTCCTAAATGCTCCAAAATAGCCCAAAAGCTCCAGTTGTTTCCAATGAGTAATTCGACCTGTAAATACTCTAAAACAGTACCAAATGAATATAAAAGACTCTAAAAATAATCTATATATCATAGGTGAAATAGGTAAAATCCATCATATATCAACTCTCCCAGACTTAACCTTTTGCTTGTCCTCAAGCAAACAAAAAGCAGAGACTCACATAGTGTCTAAGTATAATTGTCACACTACTTTGTTGCAACCATATCCTATTACATGGAAACTTTATATATCATATCCTTGTATAGAAACCAAATCCATTCTACCAAAAACTTAGCGAATACTAGTTTGACTCGCTCCTCTACTGATTTCATTTCTTTGCATAAAATAAAAGTGCAGGTTGTACCTAGGGAATAACAATCAAAGGATACATGGACTCTTACCCCTGCAAGTATCTGAACACAAATGTAGTCTTCTCTGATTCCTTTCCTCTCTCTCTTCTCACTTCTTCTCAGTCAATGTCACCCTTCTTTTGATGGTATCATTTTTTTTAATTGAGTGAGATATTTGGACAGGCTTCCATGAATCAAGCCCTAATAGTTTTTGCCACTAGATCATGTTCACTTCTTTTTGACCTTTATCTCTTTGTAGAATCATATGAATAAATCTTTAATGGTTGTAGCCACCAAATTCTGTTCGACTCCTTTTTTAGTCTGAAAGGGAGAGAAAGGGGAATCAGAAGCAAACATGCTTTTACCTTCTAGACATGCAGAAGGAATCCGATCAAGTGTATACCAAGCCCCAAAGCAAGCAAATAATGTCAGGATTAGTGTTGGAAATCAACTTCGGTTCCTTTAAACTTTCTAAGAAAGTGTGATGTAGTGGCATGATGATCCACTTTGGTATCTCTAGTAATCTCTGCAAACAACCTTCTAAGAATGGTACTAAAGTGTGGTTAGTCAATAATGAATCTTGATCATAGTCCCCTTCTTGACTCAATAAATTTTTTTTGAAAAACTTAGAGAAAGACTTATATAACTATAGAGATACAATTCGAAAACAAATAAATAGCATTAGCGAACCTCCCCCAGACTTAAATTACACTGTCCCCAGTGTATTTTGTCCCGGATTGGTTAGGAGAAATTAAATCGTAAGGAAACAGTGTTAGAGATAGTCGAATGTACCAACTCTGTTAGGAGTATTGATCGATGTCAAGAGGTGGGTGTCGACCGATGGTAAACTATCACTGTCGATTTGGCGATGTATGGGTGGTATCGATCAATGGTGTATTCGAACTATAAGGTAAATAAGTAGTAGTATAAATATTGTTAAAAACTCGTTACTCTATTTTAGTTCATCGTCGATCGACATAAACAAGGAGGCATCGATCGATGCTTAATCTGACAGACTGAATCGTGTGTGTATACTCTCCATTCTGATCGTCTCTCTTTGTGTTAGCTCTGTTAGACATTCAAGCACACGTTAAAAACATCCAAACAGCAATAAATAAATAGTTTAAATCCAAATGCAATAAGAAAAATAAATATGAGTATAAGTCTGAAAGTGAAATGAAATACAAGACGAAGGAGTATCGAAGGGACTACTCCTCGTCTGAGGTATTCATATCATGTTGCTGGTGCTTCTGTCCTGGTCCGTGTTGCGATCTGGCTCTGGTCCTGGGATGGCTAAAACAATGGCATCGAGACATCTTCTCCACCCTGGCCCATATCGCTGGAAGTGCGTCCACCACGACTCGCTGGAAAACGCCATGGTCGTGCATAGGGATCTCTGGGATCTGAGGGAAGGCTTGGAGTAGCTACCTGATAGTCTGAGGATGATAGGGCGTAGCTACTCGATGGTTAACTCCATGTTTTTTGAGTAGTTTTTCAAACACTTTGTTAATGAAGTGGGTACCTCCATCGCTAATTATGATTTGCAGAACTCCAAATCTAGGAAAGATAATACTCTTAAAGAGTTTAACGATTATGGCAGCATTATTTTTTGGGGTTGCTATCGCTTCCATGCATTTAGATACATAGTCTACATCGACTAGTATGTATTTATGTTCGTGCGAAGAAGGGAAAGGGCCCATGAAATTAATACCCCAGCAATCAAACACATCAACTTCAAGTATGAAATTTTGTTCTATTTCATTTCTCTTGCTGATTTTTCCTCTTCTTTGACAGGGGTTGCATTTTGCTACGTAGGCTTGAGCATCGGGAAACAAAATTGGCCACAAAATGCCTGCTTGTAGGATTTTTGACACAGTCTTAAAACTAGCAAAATGTCCAGCGTAATCGGATCCGTGACAATGATATAAAATATCTGGAGTTTCGCTTTCGGCAACACATTGTCTGTATATGCCGTCAGAACAGTGTTTGTAAATATAATGTTCATCCCAGTGATATCCTCATTCTCGTGCCTTGAACATCATGTTGCCTAGTATTTATTTTAAAAGTGATTGTGAGGCTTGTATTTTAGGAAAACATTGCAAACCTGTGTTTCTTAAATCCATGACCATATATGATAATTGCTTTGATCTAGTTCATTCTGATGTTTGGACAGCACCCTGTGAATCTAGAGAACAACATAAATACTTTGTGACATTTATAGATGAAAAATCTAAGTACACTTAGTTAACATTGTTGAAATCAAAGGACAGGGTACTAGAAGCTTTTAAAAACTTTCGAAGTTATGTTGCTAATCACTTTCATGCCAAGATTAAGATCTTTAGGTCAGACAATGGAGGAGAATACACCAGCACAGCCTTCACGCAACACCTTACCACACAAGGCATCATCCATCAAACTAGTTGCCCCTACAGTCCTCAACAAAATGGTGTGGCAGAGAGGAAAAATCGACATCTAATGGAGGTGGCCAGGAGCATGATGTTCCACATGAATGTGCCTAAAAGACTATGGGGAGATGCAGTTGTCACTGCCTCTTACTTGATCAACAGAATCCCCACAAAAGTCCGCAGTGATATATCACCTTATGAGGTACTCAACAAAACTAGACCATCTACAGATCACTTGTGTGTGTTTGGGTGTCTGTGTTTCTTTTGATCCCAGGTGAACTAAGAAACAAACTGGAGGCTAAGAGCACCAAGGCTATGTTCATTGGCTACTCACCAACTCAGAAGGGATACAAGTGCTATGTCCCAGCCACTAGGAAAGTTCTGATTTCCAGGGATGTCAGATTTGTGGAATCAAGAGCCTATTATGATGAGAAGAGTTGGAGTGAACTCAAGGACCTATCTCACTCTGCCTCTGATAGAGCCAACAACCTGAGGGTGATTCTAGAAAATCTTGGCATCAATCTGCCAAAAGAACCTATGGAGAACAAGGAGGAATCAGCTCATGGTGAGGAACCTGCTGAGGAAAAAATTCCAGCTACTCATCCTGATCCTGAGGGGGGCAATGAGACAATACACCCTGAAGGAAACTCAATGGCTCATGATCAAGATGAGTTGCCATCAGATACAAAAAATGTGACTCAACCAGAGGATTCAAGTGAAACAAATGAGGCAGAGGCAGAACCTGATCAGATACAACCTCTGAGAAGAAGTACAAGGATCAGGAACCCTGCATCAAACTGGATCAACACAAGAGTATACTTCAATGCTTAGGAAGTGGCTCACCCAATCAGTGCAACATGCTCTCTGACTCAGTATCCAGAAGAACATCAAGCCTTCATCAGTGAGTTGGATCAAGAATGGATACCAAGGTCATATCAGGAAGCCATGGAACATGAGGAGTGGAGAGAGTCAGTTGGGAAAGAGACTGATGCCATGATAGGAAATGATACATGGTATGAAGCTGAACTCCCTAAAGGCAAGAAGGCAGTGACAAGTAGATGGATATTCACTATCAAGTATCTAGCAAATGGGAAACCAGAGAGAAAGAAGACTAGACTAGTAGCAAGGGGATTCACTCAAACTTATGGAGAGGATTACATTGATACATTTGCACCAGTGGCTAAACTACATACAATAAGAATTGTTCTCTCAATTACTGTTAACTTGGAATGGGAGCTATGGCAAATGGATGTGAAGAATGCATTCCTAAAAGGAGAGTTGGAAGATGAAGTGTACATGCGACCTCCTCCTGGCCTAGAGAGTCTTGTAAAACCAGGAAATGTTCTAAGGCTAAAGAAGGCAATCTATGGCTTGAAGCAATCACCAAGGGCCTGGTATCACAAGTTGAGCACAACACTCAATGGAAAAGGCTTTGTGAAATCTGAAGCTGATCATACACTCTTCACACTAACCAGCCAGTAAGGAATGGTAGTCATTCTTGTCTATGTAGATGACATTATCATCACTGGTAGTGACAAGGGAGGTATCATCTCAACTAAAACCTTTCTTAAAACAGCATTTGATATTAAGGATTTAGGAGAGTTAAAGTACTTCCTTGGGATTGAAATATGCCGATCTAGAGAGGGGCTTTTCTTATCCCAAAGGAAGTACACACTTGAAATTTTAAATGAGGCAGGAAACCTTGGAGGAAGACAGGCCAAAACCCTATTGGAAGAAGGCTACAAGGTACTGGGAGAGGGGGAGTTTGAAGATACACCCTTTGAAGATGTCAAGAAGTATAGGAGAATGGTTGGAAAGCTAATCTACCTAACTATCACTCGTCCAGATGTGTGCTTTGCTGTGAACCAAGTGAGTCAACACATGCAAGCCCCCAAAGTCCATCACTGGAACATGGTGGAGAGGATCTTGAGATACTTAAGAGAGGCTCCTAGTCAAGGTGTGTGGATGGCGTGCAACAAGAGTACTGAAGTTGTAGGATATTGTGATGCTGATTGGGCTGGAGACAGAGTTGATAGAAGATCAACCACAGGCTATTGCACCTTCATTGGAGGAAACTTGGTCACATGGAAAAGCAAGAAGCAGAAGGTGGTATCTTGCTGAAGTGCTGAGGCAGAATACCGATCTATGAGAAAGCTAACTAGTGAACTCATATGGATCAAGGGATTGCTAAGTGACTTGGGTATAGAGATCACTACACCCATGACAATGCACTGTGATAATCAGGCAGCCATACACATTGCATCCAACTCAGTATTCCATGAGAGGACCAAACATATAGAGGTGGATTGCCATAAGGTCAGGCAAGCAGTGGAACATCAAGTCATTCTCCCATGCTATACCAGAAGTGAAGATCAACTGGCTGATATATTCACTAAGGCAGCCAGCACCAAGGTTTGTGAGTCCATTCATCCTAGACTTCGACTCATAGACCTCACATGTCACTAATCATCTTGCCATGAAGTATTCTACTCTTTTTCCTTGCTTGGTTTTTATCCCTAGTGATTTTTCCAAGTAAGGTTTTAATGAGGGAATGCTTCATGGTATCCAAGCTTGACTGGTTCCCCATAGTCAAGCTTGAGGGGGAGTGTGAACATGAATCAATAAACAAGAGGATGCAGTGTTGACATGAAGAAATTATGGATGATCAAGAGAGGACTGATCTGTACAGTCCGTACACCACCTTGAATCTCCTAAAGACCTAACTTGACTTACACAACACACAAGAGGAGAGTCTAACCGGGAAATACTTATTTAAACATCTGCCTAAGCTTCAGCAAGAGAAAGGTATCCGTTGGAGTCAAGACAAAAGGAGATCACATGTGTTGTTAAGGTTTGGATCAGATGAGAGAGACATAAGGACCAGTCACTTTCACCTCAGCTGGACGAGTCATCTGCCTGGTCCAGACTGCTCTCTGCTCTCTGCCTTGCTCAGACCTATTTGTTTATTCTTTTCTTAATCAACTTGTTTCCCTATTTATGTATGCATCCTAAGAAACCATTAAGGCAAGGAATACAATTCCTCATTAACCTATTCTCGTCTCTCTCTCTCTCTCTATACTCTCTCTCGAATTCTCTCTACCTTCTCTCTAGTTCTTCATGTTCTTCATCTCCTACACACAAACCAGACACTAAACACACTTATTCTAACAGATTCATTCCGGTTTGATTTGAATCAAGAAGAAATTGCTAAATCTCCAAACAGGGTAAATTGGAATAACTTCGGTTAAAAGTAGGATCACCTCTTCATCATAACTCCTATGATATTGATTCAACTTCATGGTGATTTTCCACTGATTTATGAGTCCAAATCAAGCTTCTTACATCGTGATTCATTCTGGTTTGACAAGAATTAAGAAGAAATTGTCAAATCTCCAAACAGGATAAACTGGAATCACTTTGGTTAAAAGTGGGATAATTTCTTCATCATAATTCCTATGATATTGATTCAACTTCAGGGTGAATATCCACTGATTTATGAGTCCAAATCAAGCTTCATTCATCTTGACTCATTCCGGTTTGATTAGAATCGAGAAGAAATTGCTAAATCTCCAAATAGGGTAAATTGGAATCACTTCGGTTAAAAGTGGGATAACTTCTTCATCATAACTCCTATGACATTGGTTCAACTTCAGGGTAATTATCCACTGATTTATGAGTCCAAATCAAGCTTCTTACATCTAGACTAATTCTGATTTGACTAGAATCAAGAAGAAATTGTCAAATCTCAAAACAAGGTAAACTAGAATCACTTCGGCTAAAAGTGGGATAACTTCTTAATCATAATTCCTATGATATTGTTTCAACTTCAGGGTGATTATCCACTGATTTAAGAGTCCAAATCAATCTTCTTACATCGTGATTCATTCTGGTTTGATAAGAATCAAGAAGAAGTTGCTAAATCTCCAAAAAGGGTAAACTGAAATAACTTTGGTTAAAAGTGGGATAATTTCTTCATCATAACTCCTATGATATTGATTCAACTACATGGTGATTATCCACTGAGTTATGAGTCCAAATCAAGCTTCTTACATCGTGATTCATTCTGGTTTGTTAAGAATTAAGAAGAAATTGTCAAATCTCCAAACAGGGTAAACTGGAATCACTTCGGTTAAAAGTGGGATAACTTCTTCATCATAACTCCTATGACATTGGTTAAACTTCAGGGTTAT
>CAJHQQ010002417.1:0-65192 GCA_905132885.1 Moricandia moricandioides
TTATATTAGGAGGTGCATAACTGAGTAGCTTGTAATAAACTAGTATATAAGCTATTAAGATAAGCACAAGAATAGGATAAGTATAATGTACAGTAATAAAAATGTAATGCATTTCAAATAAAATGTGTGAACTTTTCCAATTGTTTTATTCTTATGCAAGTATAGTCATGGTCTGCGAGGTTACCGAGTTCTTATTTCCTGGCGGCTGTCTTGTTTGCAAGCATGTACATTCTTGAAATGTTGGAGACCATAAATAATTTACTAAATGCTCGATTTTTTTTAAAAAAAAATAAGAGTTATTTCCATGTAAATTTTTTTTAAGAATTAGGAGCCATAGGCTAATGTTTTACTTAGCTACGTCCATAATCACGCCTATTTGCAAGAGTGTATGATCATTCAAATGCAATTTGGGCATATACTCTACTTCTTGAGAAAAGTGAAATTAAACTTGTTTAAGCTAAATTATGCACTATGGTCGATAGACAATTCGAAACTAGTGAAGACAATGCACAATAACACATATATATCATGTGTGTGACAAAGTATTTTTTTATTACACATCAAACCTCCTGATATATGCTACATAAAAATATTAAATGAACATGTAGAATGTAAACATTGAAAATTTCTCAAACGTTGCGTGGCCATTGCTGTTCTTAGTGTTTCTAGCTAACCAGATCAAGTTCTGGAGAGAACCAATTCTCGAAAGATCACAGGGTCCAACTATTTAGAAGAAAAGAAGAAGGCCAAATAGAGAAAATTAGAGAGGTCCCTAGTAAAATAACAGACTAAAGTTATGTCAGAAATAGTAATAAACTCATTGCAATAAGAAGCATGGTTTTAAAAACCAGATCGGACCGGCCGGTCGAACCGGTCCTACCGTGACTCGTTAAAGAAGCCGAATCCGGTTTGATTTAAAACTCGGATTTAAGAAAAACTGATAAAACCGGCAAAAAATCGGTAAAACCAATGACCCGGGTCAACTTTAAAACTCGGTTCTAAATAATTAACGTATAAATAATGTATTTTCAACTATTATTAAAACTTAATATTTTATATATTATTCTTATTTTGACATATTCATAAAATCAGACTTTAATTGTATAAATAAGTAAATACGGTAATTTAAACAATCAATCGTTTGGTTTTTATCAATTTCAATTTTACATAGTATTCACTTGTTTGTTGTATATATAATTAGAGTTATGATTATATTCATTTTTCTAGTTAATAAAGAAAAAAGAAAATATATTATATGTAAAATTATTTTTTAGACATATATAATGTAAATATATGATTATATATTAAATTTTTTAAAAATAGAAAACTTGGTTCGACCGGTTGAACCGGTCCAACCAGTCAACTAGTAGGTATACCGAGTCGGTGTCCGGTCCGGTTTTCAAAACATTGATAAGAAGTTATTTCATGTTTGGGCCGATCTAAGTAAGCTTATGTAGATGGGTTATTCATTGGGCTAAATAACTATAACTGGTATTAAAATTATCTTGTTTGTGAGTCCAAATCCTCGAATTTTGTTTTTCTGAATAATGTAGAAATCTAAATTTAATTATATAGCTTGCTTTATGATGAAAATGCCGTTTTAATTATTAACTAAAAAGGTTTTCTTTGGTGGTTACGAATTATAAGACTTCTACTTATATATATATATATATTACAAGCAAATATTATAAAAAATCCTTTTTGAGGAATTTGTAATAAAAGAATTATTTACAACGATATTTCCGAGAAAAAAATCATTAATATTACAAAGTAACACTTTAGAATTAGAATTGAAACTTTGTGGAAGATTGCGGAATCTCACTTCCAAAATGCTTCTAAAATATTTTTTTAAACATATTGGAAGCATACGATTCCGTTTTGGATTCACGATTCCGTTTTAAAAAATACAATGTCATAAATAATAAGACAAATCTCTCAAATAAATATTTTTAACGTTTTTGTCACAAAATACATCTCAAGGAAAAATGAAAAAAATGACTTTTTATTTTGAAAATTTTAATATATATTTTTTTAATATTTTTGAATTTTAAACTTCACTTTCAAAACCCCATCCCATAACTCTAAACCCTAAGTTTAGATTAGTTAACTCAAGGGGTATAACTATATATTTATACCATTTAATAAAATCTATTTGGGTCATATTTCTCTTTAAATACTATTTTAGTAACAAATTCTTTTAGATTTATCTTAGGGTATTTTTATAAATAATAAATAATATAAAATTATGCTTTTTATAGATAATATTTAAAATTATTAACATAGAGGAAATAGAAATATGAAAAAAAGAAAACTAATATTATAAATTATCTTTATGCAGTAATTTTCTTTTATTAGAGGTATAGCATACATATTCAAACCCACTGTGCTAGTTATATATGAAATATTAAAAATAATTAATTAGATAATAATTTTTTTAACTTAACTTATATATATTTTCACAGTTACAATATGAAATCATTTTTTAGTATATAGGATTTATTTTTAATTTGAATCATATAAACTTTTAGTCATATTTTATAATTTTTAATATATATATATATATATATATATGATATATGCTTCCAACTCCGTATTCATGATCAAGTAACCTTTCTTTGGAATCAAATGCAATGTTGCTATACTATAAGCGATCATTTGAATGTGTTTCTTTTGGTAACTAGATTAGAAGGTGTTAAAACAACAACAGAGACTGTAGATGCTTTGAGGAGTGGTGCTTCCGCGATGAAAGCTATGCAGAAAGCAACGTATGTGTTTGTTTTATCTAGTTTATGATTGAAGCAGCGGCTCAGTGTGTGCATGTTTTTTTAACACACATGTGTGTTTTTTGCAGAAACATTGACGATGTTGACAAGACCATGCATGAGATCAATGAGCAGACCGATAACGTGAGACAGATCCAAGACGCACTGTCTGCTCCATTTGGATCTGATTTCGATGAGGTAAACTTTCCCTTCATTTAGAAAACACACACACAATCTTGTATCAGCTTTTTGCAACATTGTCTTTATTGGGAAAATTACAGGATGAATTAGAAGCAGAACTTGAAGGCGCAGAGCTAGAAGAGGAACTTTTTGAGCCAGTAAGACCTGTTCAAAACCTTCCTGAAGGAAAGCAACCTGCAACTCAGAAGAAACAGACCGCTTATGAAGATGAACTGGCTGCATTACAAGCTGATATGGCTCTCTAAAAGTTCTTCAACTTTAAATGTTGAAAATAAACTAGGGTTTTGTTTACTGAAGTGGAAGCTGGTCTTAAAAATGAGGTTTGTGTGTACATTATTTTAACAAGGAGAGAAAGAATGATTGTATGTGTATAAGGATCATGAGCTTTTATTATTTAATTTCTTTTTTTTTTTGTAAAAGGGCATTCAAATTTAAAGGACAAATTACAAGATGTGATTTGTTAGATCACATAGTTTGGAAAAGTTGGATACATAAAGTAAGCAATGAAAGAGATATTAAACTAAGAACTTAGTAATACTCTTTAGTTTGACCAAACTAAGAAGAATACTTGTAGGTTTGATTTAGGAACCTCGACCCCTACGGCCTCGTTTCCCTCTTCCACCCACTTTCGTCCATTCCATTTCTTGGTATTTTTGTGTAGGCTTAATCAATCTACCCTTTCTTGTCACACTTTCAAACTCATCCAGTTTATCGGTAATATGGAAATCATTCTCCATACCACCATCGTATTGGTTGGACTCGGTTGAAAGAAAGGTCATCGTTAAGGGATCATCTCTTGAGTGTGTAATACCCTCATTGATGATAATATCTGATGGAACAACATCCATAATCTGTAGAGAAGTGTGAGCAGATGAAGAACCTGCTAGTGTAGAGGATAAAGGAGATTTGACATCCAAAGATGAATGGCAGAAAATAACAGAGCTATCCTTTTGAGAAGTAGCTACCTGAAGAGACAAAGAATCTGCTAATGGAGGTAAAATCGGTTGAGAGTTGGAGCATGTGGCTATTGTTACCAGAGAGTGTGTGGGGCAGCTTGGTGGCGTTGAATGATCCTTCAGCTCAACACCAACTTGTGTTTCCATTTCGGAGGTTTCAACTTGTATCATCTCTTGATCTGATACAACACTGAACTGAGCTTGTTCTTTTTCAATTTCAGCCCCTGGTGCTTCATTTGACAGATCCTCAGACATTTGGGAAACTGGGAGGAGACATCTTTTTTCTTTATGGCCTAACTGTCCACATCTACCACAAGTACTCGGAATCCAAGTGTATTCAACATCCACTAAAAATATATTACCTTGTTTGTCATCCAAGGCAATTTTCTTCGGGAATGGCTTATCAAGTTCTACTTCAACTAGTAGCTTTGCTTCTCCCAAAGTAGTTGGATCAAGGCGAGGTTTGTGTGTTTGCATAGGCTCACCAAGTCCTGATGCAATGTGACTGAGGCCTAATCTTGAGTAGCAACAGTCCGGAACATTTTTGAGGTTTACCCAAACTGGAATAGTTGAAATTTCAAGGACTTTGAGTGAGTTGACTGGTTTCCAAGGTGAAACGAACAACAAGCAGTCATCAACATGCCATACACCTCTCTGAACTACCCATTGTCGAGTTGATTCATGGGGAATGTGAAACATATAAGACGACTCGCTTATCTTACGACAACCTATTCTACCTGATCTTCCCCACAACCTATTCACTACGGCATGAATTAACCTCCAGGAGGAAGAGAGCAACGATGAAACTGACCAATACATACTCTTTTTTGTTCTCCGGTCCTAAAGTTAGTACTTGTGAAGGAATTGAAACCTGGGGAGTTCCGTCAAGTCGGAATGTAGGCTTGGCAGCTCGAAAAAGATTCCTGGTGGTCGGGTTCATTCTGGCAGCCCATGGAAATCTTAGCGTTCCATCGTCTTTAAGTTCTGGAACCGGTATCTTCTGAACCGGTATAAGAGGAAACTCTCTAACAGCAGTTTGGTGATCTCTTTTCTTTTGGTTTTGACCAAGTCCCTCAGGTAATGATGGCCAGAAGGATTCAAGTAAATTGTTAAGGTATTTCGGGTCAAAATCAGATGGTGTTGATGGCGTCGGAGGAGTAGCAGGCGGTGCAAATGCGAGGGGTTTTGCCCATGCTCCAAGTGAAGGAACAAACATACTTGGTGGGCTTGATAACTTCTCTCCGACATCCTCCAAAGAATGGACATTTGCAGTTTCTTTCTCAGATTCTTCATCCAAGGTATGAACTTTTGCTTGATCAGATATTACCAATGGTAATGACTCTTCAACTACGGCCATGGAATCATGAGTGATAGAAGAATCAGCAGGAGGAAGATTTTCAGCGGTTGATAGAACGGTAGTTGCAGGAAGAGTTTTAAGGAAATTGTCGTCGTGGAGAGCTGGATCTACAGAAGAAGCTCTGGTTGTTTGAATTGAAGCTTCGATTGCAGAGGAGAACACCGGCGAGAAGGACTTAGAGATGTTGATTGGAGACGTTGCTTTCATTACATTCGCAGTAGGAGAATCGATTTCATCCGGAGGTTTCAGATCCATGTCGATGAACAGAGCACGAGACAAAGAGGCGTTAAGTTCGTTGGATTCGTAAAGAGGAGACGAGACCGGATTTGGTGCTCGTGGTGGGCGACGCGCCGGAGCAACGTCGGGGATCGAGGCGGTTGACCGGTGAACTTTTTCTCCTTTCTCTTTGCTTTTTTTTTTTTAAGTTACACAACTTTAATTTCTTTTCTAATTCTTTTATTTATGATACTTTCTTATGTTGAATTCTTCTATTCTTTGGTCTTGCACACCTTTTGAATAGTTGATATATCAAAAAAATATTCAAGATATGGTATAAATCTGATTTGGAATATCCATTACTACTTACTAATTTTAGTTAGCTTGTTTTGTGTGTGATATTCAGTGCCGTGCAAAGGTTTTAGCGGTCCTAAGGCAATTTTTAAATAGGTTTTCACATTTTTTTGTGTATGTTTACAAATAACTGAAGGATAGATATTATGTATATGTTTATAATTAAAGTCTAAAAATAGCATAAACTGGAATGTGTATCATCAGTCAAATTTCGTACGTCAATATGTATGCAAACACTTTTTCTTTTAACTAGGGGTGGAGGTAGAGAAATATTTTATAAGGGGCATAAATAAAAAACTAGAGGTAAAATTGCTATAAACAAAAGGGGCATAACTGAAATTATTCTTTGTTTTACATGGAATTTGAAAAAAACATTTGGGTACGATATCTCGAATTACTTTCTCTATAGATCATCAATTTTTCCACTAGTCCAATTTAATCATATGCTTATCTCTTAAGTTGTTTATGGAGTAGTAGAAAGTCAAAAGGGAGTTATGGTCTAAAAATAGAGCAATATTCTCGCTCATTTGACCAGGTGATTGTAGGTGATTGTGGTCGAGTGGTAAGGAGACGGGACTGGGATGCCAACACGTTTCAGGTTCGATCCACCTGCTGCGCGAAACTAAGTCACAATTATCCTGGTCACCTTACACGGATATGGGCCCATGCTTTAGGGCCCATTTGAATACCCGGAGAGAAGGTCTATCCGTGGGCTGCACCTCCTCTTGGAGATTAGTCTGGGCCTCTCCATGGGCCTGAGATACCCCCGGGTTAATCAAAAAAAAAAAAATATATATTCTCGCTCATTTCTAATGATAATTTATCACTACACTCTACGTGTGTTCTCTACTAATCTTCATTGGACCATGTCAAAAGTTTCTTTGTTAAAAATGTTAATTTAAAAGCAAAGAAATCTTCAATTGGTAACCAAGAAACATCCATGTGAGAAAAACTCTGTCACATCCCACGGGCATTAATGACTATATATGTGGAAAATATCTTCTCCTTCTCTATCTGTTCTTGTTTTTTCATTGTCGGAGAAGTAATACAATATCCATAAGATTACGATTTCTCTATGATTCTATATATCAACTCACTGATTCTTTTGAATAATAATGCATATCAAAAACTAAAGAAACACTCATGTTCATAGTTTATGTAAGCCCACCACCATTATCTTCTTCGGCCATTTAAGCACTTCAATTAGCATCATTCAAATCCAAGTATTTGTCTAATAATCCCCTAAATATTTTGAAAGTTTAAAAGGTAATTTTACTCTTTTTCTTGGTTAACGTGGACCGTCCACACCGACCATTCATTGGTCGGTGAAACACAATGTATTTGGACATGTACTATATATGTTTTTTAAACCTTTCAAGAAAACACAAAACCTTGTTCCGATCAATGTTTATGGTTTAACGGGAAATTAGTGCTAAGTATCATTAAATAAACTTATAATTAAAAATAAACATAAAACAAGTAGTAGAGGGAGTGGTGATGATGAGCTCAACCAACTATAAATAGAGTGTGGTTGAGCTGTGTAACTCATCAGTCATCAAAACTTACAAAGCAAAGTATTTTTCGCAATCAAAAGTGTGTTTTACGTAGTTTTCTGGTGTTAGTTACTTGTTTTAAGAGATGGCGGATCATCCTCGTTCAAGTGAGCAACAAGAAGCTGATGCTGCAGCTTCCAAAGGTTGTGGAATGTTTGACTTTCTCAAGAAGAAACCTGAAGATGAGCATGTCTATGTGACTGACGCGACCAAGGAAAAGAAGGAAGAGGAGAAACCTTCTCTCGCGGAAAGGCTTCACCATTCTGGCAGCTCTGTAAGCTTATGTATATGTATACACATTTGTTTATTTAGAACTCCATGAGAAATGTTAATAACACTTGTTGTTTGATGATGTGATATGTATCTAGTCGAGTGATGAAGAAGTGGATGAAAATGGGGAAAACAAGAAGAAGAGGAAAGGATTGAAGGAGAAGGTGTTTGGTCACAAGGATGAAGATGTTTCTGATCATCAATATACAACTGAGGAGAAGAAGGGCGTCACGGAGAAGATCATGTTGAAAGTTCATGCAGGTACAGGGACTCATGACCAAGCCAACAAGCATGGGCATGAAGATGGGGAGAAGAAAGGGTTTATGGAGAAGATGAAGGAGAAGCTTCCTGCAGCTGGAGGTCATCATGACCAAGCCAACAAGCCTGAACATCAGGAGGATGGGAAAGAGAAAGGGTTTATGGAAAAGATCAAGGAGAAGCTTCCTGCAGCTGGAGGTCATCATGACCAAGCCAACAAGCATGAGCATCATGAGGATGGGAAGGAGAAAGGGTTTGTGGACAAGATTAAGGAGAAGCTTCCTGGAGGTCACAATGGAAAGCCCGAAGTTGAGCCTCATCATCATGAAAATGGTAAAGAGAAAGGGTTTATGGAGAAGATCAAGGAGAAGCTCCCTGGTCATATCAAGCATGATGAAAGTGATGAGAAGAAAAAGGAAACTTAGTCGTTGGAAAACCCTTTTTACTTTCTTGAATCAGCTTTTCGTTTCAGCACTTTGTTTCATCATCTTATTGTATTGTGATCACCTCACCATGTCAATGAAATGCCAACTTTCCCTTTGAAAACTCATGAATGCATGCCATTTTGTTGTGTTCTCTTTAAAAGCTTTGTTTCAACTTCGTTTTGAGATACTTTTAACGACATAAGATGAAAAGGTTATTTTCCTAGCTAGGCCTAATCAGTACTCCAATAAGGCCCACTTAATCTCTATACGTTGCATGATTTAGAAACGGCTCCATTTTACTCAAAAAGGGATTTACCATTAATTTTGTTTTAAAAAGAACCATGTACTATTCCACTTACATCTCAAAACTATGGACAAATCATTAAAAGTAAATTCTTATCTTTTAATTTTTACATGTTGTACTGTTTAATCATCATAGAAATTGACTATAGACCGAAGTTTTACAATGCTTGGAAGATTTAATTTGACTTAGGTGTCTTCTTAAACCTGTTTTTTATTCATAACTTTAAATCATTTTTTGATGATCTAACAATTTAATCTCATGACACACCTTTAATAACTGGATCATAGGTTATCATCATAATGAATATAATCTCTTAAGATTAGTTTAATTGAGATCAATTGTCTAATGGTTTTGTTATCTTTTTCCAAGATATAATTAACCATTGTAAGCAAAACTCAATGTATGATGACAATAGTTTAAAAAAATATATATTGTGATAACTATCCCTAACTACAAATGACTTTTTACCAATAACTTTATATGGTAAACGATGTTTGCTCAATATTTCTTGAAATAACTTAAACATGCATATTTGGATTCAACATCTCTTAAGAATTTAGAAAGATTCATCTACAACTCTTTTAGATTTTAATCAATGAAAAGCAATTTCAAAAATATTACATTTTTAAAAAAAAAAATGTATTTCATTCTCAGAATTCTCATTTACATATAACTACTTTTGTAGTTTTCTCAATTGGATTTATAAATCTAACTTATATATGCTTTGAATTTTCCAAAACATATTTTAGTTTTTTAACAAATATATATATCATTACAAGATATTGTTTGTAATAGCAAAATAACCATTCTATTTAGTTATTTTCAACCATATTGACTTCGTAAACTATAATATACATGTTAGTTTTAATTACTTTGTATAAGAATTTTTATTGTTTTTGCATGGTCAATATTTTTACAGCTCGCGTTAAGCATTGATCGAATATGAATATTTTGATTAATATCAGTAAACAATCTATTTCATATGGCAAACTGATTTGTTGATGGTAAACTTCTCCCAAACTTAATTGGACGCCGACTCACCAAATCTATTTTCAACGATACAACTTGATCCATTAAGGATAGAGTGTTATTTATAACATCCATATAATTCACCTCACTTGAAACTAGAATCTATTAATAAAGAATCAAAATCACATTAGTATAATAATCAATACTAAAAATGAGATTAACATAATTTCAAAAAATATGAATAGATTATAATAATTAAGTAAAATGAATTTCTTGAATTTTCTCATTCAGAAACTATCATTTAATTAAGCAAAAAGAAAGTTACGTAGCTTTTAAAATTAAATGACATGTCAATGCTAAACGGCAAGCACTAAAGACCAAGTCGCAATCAAAAGCTGCAGATTAATCAACCTCATATGCTAATCACGAGCAAGCTGTAACTCAAACTTATTCAAGTTCTAATCAGTTACAGACTACTAGTAACACAGATCCCTGCGAATTAGATAGAAGGACAAAATACAAAATAAACCTGAGCAACAAAGATGACTGAACGTGATTAAAACTAATAACCAATTGGCCCAAGTCGCAGAAAGATTATCTTGAAAAAATCCTACTGAACCGATTCTAGCACCTTTCAACATGTTCTTAAAAAAAACTTTTAAAAAATATCAATATTGTTGTTTTTTATTTAAATATATGTATTATTATTGCAAATCATATACAATATTTAAAGATTTAAGAGTGTATGAACTTTATTTCACTACAATAAGGACACATGGTATTTGTAATAATAAGCAGTGTTAGAACGCGAGAGTCCATATTGAAAATTATGAAACAAAACGTGATGGTAATGATCATATAACGCGGTAAAAACGTTTGAAAAACAGATTTGAAAAAGATGAATACATGGAGTAGTGATATGATCACTTTCCTTAACTCAATAAATCGCCCGTCGCTGAGACGGTTTCTGTTCGATTTTTGAGTCCCATGATAAAACCATGTGAGGCAGTTTTGCATCACCCAAAACAAAATCTGCGAACTTTAATAGCGATTTCGGGAGCCAATGGACCTCGGGTTCTTGGTATCAGGAGTATGGCAACATTTTCTCAAGCGATAGTCGATGGTTCTTGGGTTTTGCCTCGAGGACGTCATCAAATCATTCAGCTCATCAAAGCATGCTTGCCGAATGTTCCTCCTAACTTGACTCCTTCAACTCCTGATGTCTTTCTATGGAAAAACTGCCCTGATTCAGAGCCTAGTCACTTTAAAGCTTCGAAAACTTATGAGACACTCTTTCCACCTCCGCCAACAACATCTTGGCACAAGACTATTTGGTTTAAGATTCGAATTCCAAAGCACGCTTTCTTAGCATGGGTTGCAATTCTGGACAGGTTACCTACAAGGGATAGGCTTCGGCGTTGGGGATTAACCGTACCAACATCTTGCTTATTATGTGATTCTTCAGATGAGTGTCGGGATCACATCTTCGTTCGATGCTCCTTTTCTCAGGAGGTTTGGAATTCTTTCTTCAATCATTCTAATTTCAACCCGCCTTCAGATTTTGGATCTATCATTCAGTGGCTTCCTTCATCCTCTTCAAATGTAAAAGTAAAATACATATGCAATTTGCTTGTACAAGCTATTGTGTATATATTATGGAGGGAAAGGAACTCTAGATTGCACACTTCAGCTACTACACCTTCTCTGCTTCTTGTCAGGGAGGTTAAAGGTCTTATCAAGGCAAAGTTGATCGGTTTAGATCGTGTCGCTCTACCTTCCACTTTGCAACGTCCTCGCCAGTCTATCTCCACTAGAGAAACCTACTTGCATTTGTGGTTTCGATATTTTGACATCTAGGGTATGCCTTCTTTTCATGTTGCTCAGGTGTTTCACACTTATGTGTAGCCTTATTCTCTGTTGATGTCTTTTAAAAATTTCTTCACTCCCTTATATTTGGAAACGGTATCTCCTTGCGAGAGAAGAAATAAAAAGTTTAAAAAAAAAAAAAAAATCTGCGAACTTAACACCTTTTATACTCTCGAGACTCTATACAAAATCTGAAAAAAAATTGTTGGAAACACGAGATTATAGATTGCATGAAAGATTATGGAAGCTTATCTCTTACATCTTTATGTTGTGAACGTGTTCTTCTTGTTATGTTTTTTAATTGAGAGGTAAGATGTCTATTTATAGGAGGACTTTCTCCATACAAAATACAACATATATTTACTTCACATTAGATTAGATTTTTATTCAGTCCAATAGGATTGTAAAAGTTTTATCCACACATACTCATTTTTTTTATTCAGCCCAATCAGGTTGTACAAAATAGTTACAACAATAAAAACATAAATCAAAATTACTTTACCGAAATAAACTAATAAAGAAGAAGTGTAGAGTTGAGATGATAAATATTCTTCCTTAAATCTTTAAACGCCACGTAATGTGACACTTTTATAGTGCTCAGATTCTCAAGATACAGCTACATATGTTTCCATCTCCATCATTGAAAAACAAAATATCTCAAACCTATTTTTCTGTTGTATCAACAAAACATTTCGAACCTATTTTCTGTTGTATCTTAGATAAAAAAAAAGCTCAAAAACTATTCAAGTGGGAGAATATGTTTTGTATGTGTATGTATTTCAACTTATAAGATGAATGAGAAGATAACTTGATTTTATACTACAAATGTAACAAAACCCAACATATAGTTTTTCCATATAGTGAAAGATATTTTTCCTTTAATGATTATTCATCTATCATATTAAATCGGAATCCCTATTAAAATTATGCTCTTATTTTGGAGTTATTTACAATATCATGTCACTTTCTTATTTGGATTTTTTTAATTATTTTGCCACCTATTAATTAACCAATTAAGAATTCCAATTTTAGACCATTGAGAAATTCTGATAAAACTGAAGGCCCATAGAATCATTCAGAATTATTTTCGCCAACTATTACTTTTTTTTTTCTGAAACAGGTCATAAAGTAAAAAAATTAATTGGACTGGTTTTCATAATATTTTCAAACTTTTGTTTTGATCCATGAGGCCTAGACATAACACTTTTTTGACAAAACATATTTTAGTTGTTAATTAAATATAAACAAAAATAATTTATCTGTTATATATTTTGAAACTTTTACAACATATAAAATAATAGGAGACCTATATGAATATTTTATCACAAAATAACTTTTAAAGTCAATTAAAACAATTAATATAGTAGAATGATAAAAACAGTTAATTTAAAAAAATATATATGATGATAGTTTTTCAACTTTAAAATAATTTTAAACATCTAATAATATCTTTAAAACATAAAAATTCAACAAAATATAACTATATTAGATAATAAAATATTAAAACACATACCTTTATAATTAGGAAATATTTTGTTTTTTTAGAATGATATTGTAATAGGAAAAAAAATCTGCGCTTTTAAAGTGTGGATGAAAATCTAGTTTTTTACTTAAAATTCGTGATTATTTTTATTGTTACAAAATTTAATTCATGCTTTTAAGTTACAAAAACTCAATTAAGGAGATAAATATTTGCTGGCTTATCAACATTAGTTTTATAAATGACTTATGACAAAATATTAATCTTTAGATCGCAAGCCCATTTATTAAATCCTGAGGCCCGAAACTTGAGTCCAATCCATCTCCTCTATTCACTTTATGTTATAACTTGGACAATTTATAAATGTTACATTTTAAGCTTTGCAAACAATTCACTTTTGATATTAATTTCTCATTCAAACCTATTCCAATTTTGAAATGTGGTTACACTACTTCATAGTATCGAATATTCAGATATTCCGACGAACGTCTTCACTCAGAAACTTATCGAAAAAATGGTTTAAAACCATTTTTTCAAAAACGAGTTCCAATACCTGTTGATACTCCGTTGAAACTAGCGGACTACTTTAAGATCAAAGTCGTTTTCAAAGTGGGGAGCATCCTTGACAAGCAAAAAAGAGGAGCAGGGAAGAGGCTTGGCACATCAGTGATGGGAGCTCACCACCGGGACTTCCTTGAGATCGTCTTTCAAAACCGTGAGAAGATTGTCCATAGTTACTACTTAGATGGATACAGCTTTTGGGTTGTCGGGTGAGAATGATACCTAAAGCATACTTAAAGACTAACTAAAAATCATATATGCATTGCATCTAATTTTGATTACAAAGTTCAAATCTTTTTAATTGTTGTAGGTCTATCCAGAACCGTGGACAACAATATATGTGTCATTAGACAATGTGGGGATGTTGAATCTAAGAACCGAGTTTTGGGAGATGCAATATTTTTTCTTTAACCCTGGTTATGATTGCATCATTATATAATATATATTCTATTACATATGATGAGCAATTACTTATATCATATGAAAATATGATGAACAACTTCACGAACATCGATCCTACGATGTAGCTCTACCTATCACACTTGAGTTAACAAACGGTTCTTCATGTTCGATAATTTTAAGTCAACAATTTTACTTCCGAGTTTATTCTCCGGTTCACTGTCCTAGATATGAATACATGTTACCAAAAAAGACTTTCTCGTGTGGTCGAGCCTTAAACAAAAACAAGACCATCGTCACTCCTTAGATCATATTGCTGCCATGACTCAATTCATACTAACCTTGAATGGGTTAACTATTTTAGGGAAAAAGGTCCCACATCGGTAGTTGGAAGGGATCTTTGTCCCTAATACGTCCACTCGAGATGATGGCTCTTTGAACATCAATCTCGAAATGTTTGGGCAAGGATCGATAGGCCGACTTTGGGCTGGATCGATAATGGATCAGGTTGGATTGTTTGAATCAGGCTCTGTACCATGTTAAGCTAGATGGACTTCCAACCTAAAACCAATTGGTGATAAGTGGAGTGATCCATCTATCATATATATTCCTAA
Organism: Moricandia moricandioides; assembly: GCA_905132885.1. NCBI lineage: Eukaryota > Viridiplantae > Streptophyta > Magnoliopsida > Brassicales > Brassicaceae > Moricandia > Moricandia moricandioides. The sequence goes on from CAJHQQ010002417.1 coordinate 14,546, forward strand.
AGATTCTTTCTAACTACCGATGTGGGATCTTTGTCTCTAATAAACTAAACATTATTCCTTAGAGATATATCCTATTTGGAAAATAAAAGATGAGACACAATTATACACCAATGAGTTTCAAAATAGCTTCATTCTTTTGTACTTGTATGGAAGGGGTATATATACTTTGGAAAGTAATAAAATCCTACTATATATTAATTGAGAAGTCAGTTTAGTGATTTCTACTGATGTGTCGCTCATAAAAGAGCTATTCAATTAATTGTTATAATTCAATTGGTTGATAATTTTTTATTTTTATTTATTTAGTTAAAGTTTTTAAAAGGAAACTAATCCTAAAATTACCTAATCTAATTTAGGTTTCCAAACAAATAATTAAACATCTTAAATATAAATGAATTAACATAATTTATTTATAGAAATAAATTAAATATCATAGACTACATAATATAAGTTGATAATATACATATAAATAAATATGATACTACATAAATAATTATAAAAAATGATTTTTAATATATTTATATTAGTAGTGAATACAATAAATCATAGATTTTCTAAAACTAAATAATCTAAACCTAATAATATTAATTAAACTCACTCATTCGCTATATATATAGCTACAATATGTCAAATGAATGCGAAACAGTCAAATATATAATTTTAAAAAAAAATCCAATCATTTTCCAATAACAATGTGATATCATTGATGATTTATCATTTTTAGAAATGATTAAAATATTTTGATATTTTAAAACATATTTTTTTATGGCAAATCATTTTAAAAATATATTAATAAAGAATCATACTATATATTAATTGAGAAGTCACTTTAGTGATTTCAGTTGACGTGTCGCTCATAGAAGAACTCTTCAATTAATTGTTATAATTTGATTGATTGATGATTTTATTTATTTATTTAATTAAAGTTTTTAAAAGTAAACTAATTCTAGAATTACCTAATCTAATTTAGGTTTCCAAACAAACAATTAAACATCTTAAATATAAATGAATTAACATAATTTATTTATAGAAATAAATTCAATATCATAGACCACATAATATAAGTTGATAATATACATATAAATACATATAATACTACCTAAACAATTATAAAAATGATTTTTAATATATTTATATTAGTAGTGAATACAAGAAATCATAGATTTTAGAAAACTAAATAATCTAAACATAATAATATTAATTAAACTCACTCATTCGCTATATGTATATATAGCTACAATATGTCAAATGAATCTGAAAGTCAAATATATAATTTTAAAAAATTCCAATCATTTTCCAATAACAATGTGATATCATAGATGATTTATCACTATTAGAAATGATTAAAATATTTATATTTAAAAAAAAATATGGTAAATCATTTAAGATTATATTAATCAAGAAATTTTATATTTAATCTATCTATTAATATAAAAAATGAATTGAAATTATTATATGGTAAGCCATTTACTATATCGTAATTTATTTAAAACTATTATATGGTAAGTCATTTAAAATTATATTAATCAAACACATGCTTTTCCTAGAGTTAATACTCTATTAATATAATTTATATAGCTTTTATTATAATATAATTAGCATGCTTATTTTTAATAGGAAAAAATAAAAGAGACATAAATAAAAATATGAGAGAAAATAATAAAATATAATTGTTGCATTATTGGTTCTTTTATACTCTTATGATTTAACTTTTTTTTTATCGAGATATATGTATTTTTAGTATTACTACAATGTGAATAATTAGTTTTTAATATGTTTTTAAAATGTTAAGATGAATTTAGAAAGGAAGATCAATAAAAAATAACATTTCTACAATTGTCAAAATCAAAGATGAAAAATATAATGTAAATTGAACGTAAAAATATTATTTAAAAAATAATGAGATGTGTTTTTTGCGCTATAATAAACTTTTAAAATATATAATAATAAAAATTTAACAAATTGTATACAAATGAAAATATTTTATTTTGATTGAACATTGGATCTTACATTAATATTAAATATATATGACTAAAAAGGATGACATTGTGTTATTTAAAAATTTAAAAATTATTTTCTATTTTATATATAATTAGTTAATCAGATTTAATTAAAATATGTATGTTTTAGAGTAATTTAAAATAGATAAAAATAATACTTTTAAAAGATATCTAAATTATGCTTAGTTTTAATATAAAAAAATCTGTGATGAATTAGTGTTTGATAAATAGTGTGAGCATCGAAGATAATTTAAGGAAGAATTTGTTTTCTTAACCATTTGAGTCTTATGTTAAACAATAAATTAAAAAATGAGTGAAAAAATCTGATTTGTGATTTGAGAAAATTATGAGAGAAATTGTTTAAACTACCATTTTCTAATACATGTTTACATTAACCAAGTGTATCCTTAGTTTTAAGGAGATAAATCCTATTATATATTAATTGAAAAATCACTTAACTATTATTTTATGTGCCGTTAATAGGTTAATTTTAAAAAAATAATTATAATTTGATTGGCTGCTAAGGTAACTCTAGAATTAATTAATAAAAATTACCAAATAACACAAGTAATATTACAAATAATGATTTATGGTAACTAAATGTAGAATTAGAGAAAGAATATATATGTTTTATCAATTTCTTTATTTTATCAATTATTTTTATATAATTAGATAAAATACTTTAACATTTTTATAAAAATAAATTTGATGGTTATGTATTTTTATATATAAGAATTAGATTTGTAGCTAAGGAATTATTAAAAAAAATTAAGGTTTTAAAAACCCATACAAAAACATTTACAAAATATCTTCATGATAAAAGCCACTAATTATATTGGTCTTATTGGAGTTATACCACAAAAATCGCTACCTTTTTTTCTTTTGAAGCTAGAGTATTTCTGGTTTTTCACGTGTTAAAATAAAATATAAAATAATTCTACAACCAATTATTTAAATTAATTATAATATTTTTTTCTGTAAGAGAAAGATTTTTAATGACTAAGGTTTATGTTGTTGAACAATTTTAATCTCAATGATCTTCTAAAAATATATACTAAAATTTCTAACTATCCAACTATTTGAAATTAAAATTAAATTTTAAAAATTTTCATTATTATTCAAAAAATATAACAGTGTAAACATAATATAAATTTTTGATATAATATAACTACCTCCAAAATTCCGGGCAAAATCTAGTTTATGTTATGATGAAACACTTCCTTTTAAGTAATCGAGTATTAGGCAAAAAAAAAGTTTTAAGTGATTACTGGATTCTTCGTACCAACGTTCTTTTAGATTTCACTTGGGTCATTACAATCACTTGTTTTAGTTTAAACAGTAAAGCTAGTTGAGTTGCTTTTGGTTACCAGTTACCACAGTTAACAAATATAGAGAAAATTAATTTATTATTATTTAGAAAAAAACAAAAGAACTTAATAATACCAAAGTGTAAAATGCTTTAACGGAGTACATAACAAGATAGGGAGGAAACAACAAAAACACACAAAACATACATATTATTGAGATACATATAAAATAAAGGTAAAACTAACAGACTCATAGTAACGGTTTAAGCAAAAACTCATGGTATTGGAGATTTATAAACTAACACATAGTTAGTTTATAAAACAAACAAACCTAGTTATTATGCTTAAAGGAATGAGTAAAACTGTTCTGACTTGGGCCACGACGTCCAGTTACCCTCTAGCTTGCCACCATTAATGACTGCGCCGCTGTCCTTGCCATTCATCCCGTACTTAATAGCAGTTGGTTTGAACCGTGGATACTCATCAATGTCTATTTTATACACATTGATCGCCCCCTTCAGATCCTTGGCCAACCTGTTCAAATCGTCCTGGTTCACTTTGCACGTCTCGACATAACGTTTATCCGAGGATTTGGTGCAGGGTATGGTCGTGTACAGAACTATTACGGGAAGTTTGGACTTGAGCACGAGCTTATTCCACTCTTTTGGAGAGATAACGCGAGCTGCATTGCGTACAATCAAAAATATTAATAGATATTTGCAAGCATATAAGAAACATGGATTAATCTACTTATTATCAATTGGTTTTAAATTAGAAACCGATAAAACTTAACAAGATTAGTTACCGTATACTTCATCTTTCGCAGTAGCCACAAGCATGCCATCCGAGCCGATCCCCACCATAAAGACTACCATCAACACCAAACTGTATATCTCCCTTTTCTCCATTGGTGATTATCTCTCTATCACTCTTATTTGATTAGATGAGTGATACAAATTAAGTCGTTTTTATAAGCACGACTCGTCCCTAAATTCTCCGTAGCTTCCTTTAACTGTCACCTATTGAAAAGACTATACACATGAGTTCCACAAAGTATTCTTTAAAGAAAGTAATATTGTATCAAGTATAGTTATATTTATAACATCGATGATAGAGTATATAATTAATTAATACTAGGTCTTGTCTAACCATGTGCAAGAATAAAATTATCTTTAAAAAACAAGTAATTTAGGTGGGTACAGCCAGTGCACAATAATAAAACAAAAGGTGGGTACAGCAGCGTGGAATTAATATTTTATTTCATCATAATCATAGACTGATAGTCAAATGTTTTTAGGGGAAATAAATATAGACCAAAAATTCATTATCATTGTTCTAATGGGATAATGCCAATCTAATGTTGTCCTATTAGTCTAATGGTTCATGAAAACCAAACCATGGCTTTAGTTTGAAATTTTAAAAATAATTAAAACTAACTAATATATATACAAGAAAAACTGTTATTTTGGGACTATATTCTGTGGCTAAAATTTGTGACTCTTTGAGGACTAAATTATGACGTATTAACGACAACAAATAATTTAGAGGCAAAAGAGACGCAATTTTACAGCAATGTTTTATAGTTGCCAACAAGTTGCAAACTGAGAACGGAATTGAGATTACAATAGAATCTATAGTCGGAAAATAATCTCAATTTTTTTACTGTTTGTGACATTTTTTTCCGTAACAAAACAGTTATATAAAAACTATGTTTTAAAAACGTTGAAAGTAGTGAAAAAGCCTAGAGATTAGGGTTTTAATATGACTCTTAATTTTAGTTCCAAAATAATGGCATTTTGCGACTAATTTACCACAACCAATATGTTTTTTTCCTAATCTCTTTAGTAGTCACAAAAACGTTCCAAATATTCACTATTTTGTGACTACCACGTAAAGTTGTAACAAATTTGTCACCATATAGTGATTCCTCTCAAAATTTCCCACTAATTTAGAAGAATTATATCATTTCTGTTAAATTTATTTGTTTCTACATATATCATAATTATTACAATACAAATAATCAATCTGTTGAATACTCTTAAATTTTAAATTTTCTATATTTTACAGCATGTGAGACATAACACTTTAATGTGGTTTGTGTTTGTTTGTTTTTCTTGGGAAGGATTTTGAATGTTTTAGTAAACTTAAAAATTGATTTACCACATAAAAATGTTTACAAGATGAATGAATAGAGATTAATAGTTTTAAGTATTTGGCACATATAGAATTTAGGGATTGTGGTTTTATTATGACTCATAGGTTTAGTCACAAACTAGTGACTAATTTGCAACTTTGTGTGTTTAAAGTTTTCTCCAGTCTTTTAATAGTCACAAATATTTCTTATAATACTCACTCTGTTGTTGCTTCTTCTTCTTTGTATGTTTCTCTATCTTTTTATTTTATGTTTCTCTATCTTATTTATCAACAAAATGAAAAACAATATTACTTAAAGAATGATCACATTAATGGTAAACTGTTTTCTGCATGACCTTAAGAGACTGGTTCAGTCTTGTAGGTGGTCCATATTCCTTACCCGGCAAGGGTGAGGATTTGATTAAGTCCTATTTATTTAGTATCATCATCATAAACATCTCCATCGTCAGAATCATATCATCACACAACCAAAACCCTCTGCAGAACTTAGACCTTTCCTTGTTGGTTGCAATCTCTACCCCACAACAAAAACACACAAGTAACGGCAGCTCCACCTCCAGTTCTTCAAAATTCTTAGTGTTGTCTTCTTCTTCCTTTTTCAGGTGCTTCATCACACTTTCACCCATTGAACTATTCTTCATCACCCAGCTAACTCATGCAGAGCTTCAGTGTGAAACTTATTGTCTATTGGTCTAGAAGGCTCCATGTCATATGTAACCTTGCCTTCCTCGTTGAGATTTGTGGGAGGGATCTTGTGGTATAGTTTCAGCTTTTGCAACGCACAAGTATGGCGCTTTAAAACAGATTGGCAATTGACTCCTCCTCTTGATGTGGTTACGTGTTCATGTACCAGCATGTTGGTACACACGAGACTAATCTTTTCTGGTTTTGTGTAATTACTTAGCGAACCGGTGTTGGATTGAGAACCGGGTTTATTTTAAGTTAAGTAGAATTAAATTAAGAAGTAAAACACCAATTCGGACCCGGTATACATGGTAGAGACTCGGCATGAAGAGAGAGTCCCACCAGGGTTCGAGCAAGATAATTGGTACACAGACCCGAGAGAAGGAAATATAAGTTTCCCTTCTCCCTCTGACGCGAGTGATTTCGCGGGAGGTGGTTACAGAGAGGGGAGTTCTGATCAAACTCCTGCTGTCTCTGTCCCTGGATCTTCCCTGAAGTGAAGATCTGTGGTCGGGATTCGCTATCCTAGACAATCATGCTGTCTGAGTTGGTAGCTGATATAAGGTAATTTAAATTACCTTTCTTTTTCATGGAACACACAGAGAGCTAGGGATGAGTAGTAGGCACCACCGGCTAGGTAGAGAAGAGATTTGAGGCTGGTCTCCGGTGAAGAAAAAGCAGAGGCAACTCGACAAGCGTGCCTGCGAGAGCGAACCACGTTTCCCTTTTCTTTTTAATTTTGTATTTTATTTTAGTTTTCTCATTGTAATTTTAAAATATAAAAAAAAATTAAAGCATTTGGCAAAAAATTTGTGATTGTTCATTATTGAAAAAAAAAGCAGATTTATTTATTTTAACTTTTTAAAAACAAAATATTTATTGATTTTTCAAATAAATAATTAAAATCACAAAAGTAGTCACAAGTAAATATTCATTAGTTATGTGTGTAAATAGTTGCTAATATACAACTATAATAAGCGTTATAATGGAGTAGTAAATAAAAAACTATTTTGTAACTAAGCAAATTTGCGGCCAAATATATGCGACTGCCTTTTGTAGTTGTAATATAGTCACTAATAATGTATTTGCGACTATTTTGTCACTCTTTTGATGTTGGCAAACGATCTGTTTACTTGTAGTACATTAACAAAATGATAAGAATTAAACAAATTAAAAAAATAAAAATCATTAAATCTTTTTTAATTTAATCCTAATTTTCAATTCTTCCACTCTTTTTTCTTTTCTTTAACTTTGTCATCTCCAACAAGATTATCTTTGTAACATCTCAACCGTCCATGGCTAATGTGTTTTCTAAGTTTGTTCACTCAAACATGTGAGCTCAATCCCATGTGATAGGTGGTGTATTAATTTTTTGAAAACTTGAAAATCTTGTTTACTGACTCTGCAATTATTACATGACTTTTCTCGGTGATTTGGCCTCATTCATACGATATCGTGAATCATTTTCTGATAAGTTATCTTTCTTTCCATTATTCCAACTCAATCACGTTTAATTCTGAAATTCTAAATAGATGTTTAGCCGAAAAGATAATATAGTTTGATGACATAGATAATCAAATTAATTCTATTAAACCTTTCATCATATACCAAAAATCAAGATATTATAGCATTGATAGTTCACGCATCTTTCATCGCCTCCGGTTTCAAACTCATTGCACCGGACGGGTTGCGTTCTCTGAAGACGCTCTTTCTTCCTCTCTTTCTCAAGGTTCGTTTCCGGTAGAGTACGAGTGCGATAAACTTTCTTCATTCTAACAGTTATTAATTGAAACTAAGGTTCATTCATTTACTGGTCGTGCATTGGACCGTGACAAGCTTTCCCTCTTTCAATAAAATGTACACTAGTAAAGACTTCCACTAGATTTCTATCATATGATAAAGACTATGCCTTTTTAGGTTTGGGCTCTCCTTTCCCTACTTGTATTGATCATATGATTCCATTGTTAAGTGTGAATGGCTGCTCGTTGAAAACAGCAGAGAATCTTGATGTAATGAAGGGGATACCAGTAGGGAGATGATGATCGAGACCGACTTTCCACATTGTGAGATTAAGAACAAACATAGTTTTTTTTAATGATATATTCTACTATAAATATTTCAGTTTAAAAATATATAATAAAAAATAAATAAACTAGGAAATAGACTACAATAACTTTTTAATTGATATATCCTGATATAAATATTTAATATTATATAATTTTGATTAACATTCATGGTTATTTACATGGTCAAATCTTTGAAATAAACTTTTTTGAAGTTTTTGTCACAAAAATAAACCTTAAAAAATGATCAAAATAGATCTTTTTATTTTGTAAATTTTATTTTTTTTTAATTTTAAATCTCACCTCCAAAACTCCACTACATAGCTCTAAAACCTAAGTTTAGATTAGTTATTCCAAGGGGTATAAATGTATATTTACACATTTTAATAAAATCTATTTTGATCATTTTTTCCTTAAGTGCTATTTTGGAGACAAAAAAAAATAGGTCTATTTTAGTCATTATTAATTTGTTATTTTATTTTTTCATACAACTAAACAAAATTACCATACAAATCATACTATGAATATTATATTGTAAATTTATAGCACTTGGTATATAACTTATGAATATAATAATTTATTTAAATGTTAAATATAAATAATAAGAGGAAAATATATTTAGTGAGTAGATTGTAATAGTTTTCTGGGAGTTGATTGCAATAGTTATTTGATTTATGAATCTCATTATAGATGTTTAAATATTAAACAAAGATACAAAACCATAAAATATCTCAAAAGTATATTTCAAAAAAAAAAATGGATTGACAAAAAATATTAATATAAATATTTAAATATTAAATACATCATTTTGGATTTATATTATTCATAGTTAATTAGATTTGAATATTTTTTACTATATACATTGTAATAACCTACAAACAAAATGATAATATAAACTATGATATATATATATATATATATAATAAACTGATAATAACCATTAATAATTAGACAATATATAAAACTATAACCTACTACTCGAATGTATTTATCCTATATGCAATTTAGAATATAATTAAATATATGATAATTATTATTAAATTATGGACATTTATAATATAATTTTTCTGATTAAATAATTTTCCATATACCTATATTATTCAAATAAACTTGCTATATTTATTTATATTTTTTGAAATATGATAAATAGTATATAGTTGTATGTAATAATATTGTAATAGTAATGCTTTGATTTGTATAAAATTATAGTCTAATGATTTGACTATTATATAATGATTGACAAATAAATTGATAAATCTACATCGATTTAATTTATTTAATAAATATTTATTTTTATTTAAGTCAAAAAATTTGTTTAACCAAAGTATAATCATCAGTCTAAGTCTAAATCATATTTATGTTATCAATACACGTTATCTTAATTATGTCACATTTTAAAATCAATTAAATTATAGGTGTTTATTTATAAATGTGTTTTCAATAAAATTATAATATTTTATGTATTTTCTAAAAAAATTACAATATGACTATCAGTGTTTTCTCTAATCATTTTGTCATGGATTATGATGATGATGCTGACCAAAAAAGAGAAATATGGTGATGGTTAGCAATCAGATCCAATATCTTATTTGCATTACACATTTTCATTTCTCGTTATATTTTAGCTAATATCTACGTAAATCATAGTTTCCTTTTCACTAATAAGATATATACCGGAGTGGATAAGAACATAACAATTTGCACTGACTTAGAACATTATCACCTAAATTACCACTTATTATTATTATTTTTTATGTTTACTTTTAATTTTAAAAATAAATAAATATTTATATTCTTAAGATTAACTAATAGATTTACGATTTAAATTTGAAAGAGTTTTAAATAATAGGGTTTAAGATTTTAAAAATAAATAAATACTAAATTTAAAAATAATTTTTAAAATAGTTTTAAAAAAAAAATTCAAAAAAAAATCAACATTAATTTAAAAAAATCTATAAAAATTGAATATGAAAACTCATAATTGAAAATTTGTAGAAGATATTTTTAAAATAATTATTTTTATTTTTATTTTTATAAAATAAGAATATAAATATTTTTAATTTTTTAATGTATAAAAATTATAAAAATATTTTTTTAATAAAAATAAATATGAATAATGATATAAATAATATGGTAAACTTAAAATTTACTTATTTTTTTAGCAAGTTTTGTACAATTGATTGGTTTCTTCTTTTCTCAGTCACTTATTATAGTTACCTAGACTAATAATGACTGCAACTCTACCTGTTTAGACTTTTTCTCTACTAACCACAGATATACATGTTCGCCATTCATACAAAATAATAATAAATTGTAAGTTGTATTTCTTCAAAATAAATATATACGATTCCATATCTAATAATGGACCTACATGTCCCCTTAAACGATCTAATAAACATTATTATAAACTCTCATTTTATCTAATGTCCGTTGCCCTAATCCCCTTCGGATAAGATCTATGACTATTTTCAAAGTCAATACGCAAAAGCAAAAGAAAAATATATAAATATTTGAGTTTAAACTTTGAAGCGAAATATAAATAGGCATCGTTAAGAGTACGTCGTTATCATTAAATTCATGTTGAAGCAATTGACAAACAATATAGCATAAGAGCATAAAGATGAAGTATCACATTCTTTAACCAAAAAATACGACACTTGTTTTTAATTATTCAACAAAACCAAAAAATACGACACTTGTTTTTTATTATTCCACAAAATGGTTATAGTTAAGGTATATATTTTCCAACCTCAAATCAATTTGATAAAAAGTGTATATACTCATATATTTTATATATTATTAAAGGTCTATTCTAACTACCAAATTACTAATATCTGATATTTTGTATCTAATACGCTCACTCAAGATGATAGTGTCTTAAATCAATCTTGAAATATGTTGATAAAAATTGATAGATCGGATAAATTTATATGGATCAGATTAAACTTTTTAGATTGGATTTTAATACTATATTAAAGTTAAATATATTTCAAATTTAAAACGGATTTTGATGATAAATAAATTGATTTATTTTCTCTATATATTATTTGAGACTTCTTCCAATGTCAGACACTTTTATCTCTAATAATTATTATAAAATCTTCTATATAATCGTTTCCGGAGTTGTTTTTCTAAATCACGTGTGTAATTCAATACCATCAAACAAGAACGTAACTCGTTTGACCATTTTCAACAAGTTAACATTAACTTATTATATTGTTTAAGTTTGTTGTTTTTACCTTTTAAAAAAATCGTATGTCGTCACGAAGCTCTGAATACCTAATATAAGTATTTGTATATGAAGTGATAGCAAGAAGTTTACATCAACTCTAACTTTAATGTGTCAGTTTGATCTACTAACTTTAACTTTCATTTTCCATCCATTTTATATCGTCTGAGATTTTTTAGAAAATTAATTTTATATGATCTATTTTGAATGTATTTTATGCTTTTTAATTAAATATATTAGTAAATACTCTCTCCGTTTCACTATGATACATGTTTTAGAAAAAAACTTTATTTCATAAAGATATATTTTTTATGTTTTCTATAAGAATATTGCAAATTTCAAAAAAAATAATTGACTTTATTGAGTTACTATTGGTCAAAAATCATTGAAAACTGAAAACTACAGAAATCGATACATTTAATATAGTGATTTAATGCGTTTTCTTCAAGGTTCTAAAAATCGGTCTAGGCGGCGCCTAGGCCCCCGCCTAGGCGGCAACTCGGTATTTTCCGAAAAGATTTTCTTAAAATCCGATTTATACCGATTTATACCGATTTATACGATTCAAGTCGATTGAAATATTCAGAATTAATTAAAATCGATCTAAATTAGTTTAAATATGTTAATTTAAGCAATAATGTTAGTATATATTCACAAATTTATCTAATTTCTTTTATTTTGTATATCTAATTTTGATAATTTATCACAATAATTTTATATTTCTATTTAAAAATTAAAATATTTCATATAAATGTCATATATTTATATATATAAAATAAATCAATAATTCGTTAACGCCTATGTCTCGCCTAGGCCCCGAATAATCCGCCTAGTCGCTAGTCCTCTATAAAGCGCCTAGTTACCGACTAGCGATTTCTTGAACATTGGTTTTCTTAATATGTGTGAAAACTCCAAAAAGTCTATTTTTATGAAACAGATGGAGTATATGATATGTCAAAAATTAGATTTAATATACATGATTTCATTTATAACTGATTAGTTTTTTGAAAAATATAAACATTAAGGCATATAAAAATGTGAATTATTTATTATATAGATGTAATTTTATTTTCGAAATACATTTTGGTTGGTTCTGATTAATGACTAATTTAATTTAAATTGAGACTTCTTCCAATGTGGGACACTTTTATCTTTAATAATTATTATAATATCTTCTATATAATCGTTTCCGGAGTTGTTTTTCTAAACCATGTGTGTAATTCAATACCATCAAACAAGAACGTAACTCGTTTGACCATTTTCAAGAAGTTAACATGAATGGTTTCAGACAAAAAAAACAAGTTAACACGAAATTAACAAACATAAAACACTAGACTAATAATATTAGTTGAAGAAAATGTATTCCGAAATAAATCTAACAGCCAATTACAAGTCACACCAAATTAACTTTCTTTTCGCAAACAAAAGAATAATAACTTGACGAAGATCCATATCAAAATACCAATTAACCACTGCTTACGAAAACTAAATATCATGTGAATTCTTTTAAAAAAAAATATTAAGTGAATTATCATATTGTATACAGGATAAGTTCAAAACCGTGCAATGTGCTTCGATACTCATTAAGATCCATTAGTTAACTTTAGTACTCCCTCTATTTAGTAATAAGTATAATTTCAACATTCTTTTAATTACAGAAAAAAATATCATTTTATAATCCCAATACAAATGACATTTATTTTCAATGTAAATTAATTACAAAATACATTAATCTTATAAATAATTCTATGTATCTGGTCAAATAAGTATATTTAATAATAGTTTAACACATTTCAATCACTTTATAAAAATAAAATGACATTTATTAAGTAACTTTTTGTTTACTCAAAATTAATTACTATTTTTCTCCCTTAATAAGAACACACTAAGTACAACGACCCATCCCAAACTCGACAAGACAGAAAATGATCACCGACTTGTTTAGAACATAATCACACTCTCGGATAACGATGTTTACGGACGTTAATCACATCACAAACACCAGTTCACGCATGCCTCTAAATGAACAGAACTAAACAATCATTAGTTGAAAACAAGCATTAAATAAATGTACACTTAGTGATCAGTTGATCACAGGAAAAAATAATAATTTACATACTCATTACGTTCATTAATAATAAGTAACAAAGGTTGCATCCAGCATATTAAAATAAAATTACAAAAATATTCATATTATATATTAGAGTTTAATCATATAAAATCCTAAGCATCTCCTATACACTGAGAAATCTACCCCGACAATACATATTATATATTAGAAATTATAAAAAATCCGTGAAAAATATTTACACATTTTCAGAGAAAATTCATGATGATAATAATCTTTAGTTAAAACCTTATAAACGATATTCAGATATCCGGTGGCATACGGGTCGGATCAAATCACATCACCAGTTCAGAGACCCACCCGACATCAGGAGCTTCACCTGAACCCTGAGATGGATCCGGGTCAACCCGATCCATGCAGTTTTCCTTGCTCAGCTTCTCGAACATCTTCGCTCGCAGTTCACGACCCGACTCGACCCGTTCCATCGCCGGTTCTTCCTCCAAACCATAATCCCAAATGTCCATGTACCCAATCTCCGGTCGGGTCGGGGTATTTGGTAGGCTCCTAAACCCGGGGCCCAAGACTGACCCACGTGGAGATCCGAACCCGGACCCGTAGCCTCTGACTTGATTGTTGTAAGACGAAGGAAGAGACTTCACTTTATTAAGCTGCAAATTCCTCATACACGCAACGACGTCGTTTACAGAACCAGACCCGAGCGAGCGACTAAACAAAGAAGACGACTCCGCGTCGTCTCGTGGACTCACCGGCGGCGAACCAGACGTCGGAGAAAACGAGAACTGAAACGCCCTACGTATCGGAGACACACCGTCGAACGAGTCAACTCGATCGGGGCTTTGATTCGGCAAAACCCTAAGCTGATCCGGCGAATGAGCGAAGAAACAAACACGACGGCGACAGTTACCACCGTCTTTACACGGCTGAGTCCGGTAACGCGCCGGATGAAGCCAACACTCAAAAACGCCGTGAGAGAACTCACACGCGTCGCCTTTTTTGCAACCGCCTTTACGAAACTCGGGACACGCCGTACCGGAGTAATGATACTTCCTCGGATCTCGACGGCGAGCTTTCTCTCCGGGATGAGCGTAAGGACACTCCGTCCAGTCATGGCTCCGGCCACGTGTGCATCGCCTCACTTTAAACTCATACATCCTGAAATGATCACATGAGTACGTATCGATTGCCGAATCAGGACCCGATAGCTCCGGATCTGAATCCGGATCCGGTTCGTTAGACGGTAGATAACGCTGTAACGCAGCCAAAGCCTCCATCATGCTATTTCCGCCGTCAGGACTGCCGTAAACATCAGACGCCGTTAGATCGTCGTTAAGTGGCCATGCAGGAATCTGAACCGTTGGATAAGCACGATGAGTTTCACCGATCATCATTTTTTAGTTTTTTTAGAATAAAATAAAAATCACATTCGTCTTTTCCCGGTGAGTTTGTTTTGTGTTTGCTAAATCTCCGGCAAGGCTTTGGTTCTATATAAACTGATGTTGTGTAGTGGGAAATACTTAAACCACGATCAGGTTAAATTTTAATCATGGTTAAAAGTTATCTGCTTTTTCCAACCGCGGTTAAATCCAAAGTGAGTTGCTCGCGTGACGGGTCGGTCACATACGTGTGAAAGAACAGCGGCGTGAGACTTTAGCACGCGTACTAACTGATGACGTGGATGATTTGTATGTTGCTTTATGTGACAACTCCGTGAGCGAGCGGCTGCAAAAATAATAAAATTGATTTCTTTTTAACTCTCTTTGAGTTCCGAAGCCGGTGGAAGGATCCTTTGGATACGCTGAAAAACGACAAAACAGATAATCCACCTCTAATTGTTGTTTTAATTTGTGACAAAAAAGTTGTTGTTTTAATTGTTGTTTAGTCATTATATTTTTTTTTGATATTTTAGTTAGAAGACACAATAAAATAGTTTTAAGTATCATAAAATATAATTAAATATTTATTTTCAAAGTTATAAAACATAATTGAAAATATTTATTTTTTATAAAACAAAAAAAATATCTAAAATATTATATATATTAAAACAATTAAGAAAGTAAATAGCTTAGGAACCACAAAAACATTGATTAGGTTTTAACTTTAAAATTTGTGATTTAAAATTTAGTTTGTATCATTTTTGTAAATGTTCGATTATATCTTTGAAATTAAAAAGAAAATATTGGGAATATATTTCTACAATCATATATTTTTTACAGCGCAAAAATATTTATTTAGTTAATAAAAGCTTTACACCTATTTTTTGTTGTTGCTTTAAAATTAACTTAATACATGATTGGTAAATTGCTAACTTTAAAAGCTCTAGATAAAGGTTAAAGATAAAACATGTATATATAGTCCAACAAATCACACCTTCATAATCATTAACTCATACTCATTTCCTGGTCCATTAACTTTCATGTTCAATTAAGATATAGATCAATGTTTTCAAAACCAAACTGAGATATTTTGATGTAGTTTTAACTACTCGGACCGTTCAACCGAAATTTCTAAATATATATATATATATATATATATATATATATATATATATATCTTTATATATATGTACACTATAAGATTCAAAATAGTTTTGCATATGATATGTTTTTTATTTTTTTATTAATTACTAGAAAATAGTACTATATATATCTTGATAACTATGTAAATTGAAATCGATAAAAACTAATGATTGACCATCCAAGTTATTATACTTATTTATTTTTAAAATTAAAATTTTAAATTTTACGAATATGAAAAAATAAAAATAGTATATAAGAGCCAAAAATATATTTCTTTACATTCTTTCTTAAAATTTAAATTAAATATAAAACTAATTAAATAGTAATAGTTAGACACTAATCATGAAATATTAAATTTTAATATAATTAAAATTTTATTAATTATATGTTGATTTTTAAAATTAGATTTTGAAGTTGATCCGGATCACTGATTTTATTAATTTTAACCGGTTTTATCTATTTGCATAAATTGAATTTTAAACTGAATTAGATCCGGTTTTTTCAATGAGTTAGTTAGATCATTTCGACCGGTCAGTTTAGTCTGGTTTTCAAACACGGATATGGATACAAATTATTCTCAAACACTAGAATGGATAGTATTTTAGTTCTTGCCACCTTAGTGTAATGCAAAAATTCAGTCTAAAAAGAAACTTATATTTTCTTTTGAATTAAGTTAACGGAGGAAAAATATATAATTAATTCTGAGAATTTGGATACTTATTACAGAAAAAAAGAATAAGAAAAGAATTTGGATATCTTACATGGAGAGTGAACGGAATGAAACGTAAGTGTCTGTGAAGAAGAAGACATGTTGGAACAAATTGGGAATAGTAACGTTAAAAGACAATAAAGGAGACTCTTATGCTTCTTTACTAAAACTAGAAGCAATTCCATCCACCTCCCGCTCTCGTTTATTCTCTCTTTTAATTTTCATTTTCTTTTTCGTTAGTTACAATAGTTTTCTACACAAAAATTTTGTTGGGTGTATTTAGGGAAAAGCATTTGGTCAAAACAGAATTTCGGTGGTTAGTAAGAACAGATCTTTTTTATTTATATATTGAAGTGTGATTAATATCAAATGTTTTGCATAATAAGAAAACGAAAACTGCAAACAAATTTGTTCCTTCATAATAAAACAAAAACTAATAAAATATTACTTATGAAACAAACTTGGTTGGGTTGAGCTCCAATCCGGATTTGTTCATATGATGAAACATTCATGGAGTTGGGCAACGTGGTTCTCTGCTCTAGAAGATTTATCGAACATATCATCTATATAAATCTATACTGTCTTGTTGAACGGTTTGACAAACATCCAGTTCTAAATCATTGGTAGGTCTTGTCGGCGTTCTAAAGGATGAAGAGCATTATTTTGTAACAGTAGGTTCTGTAAGACCCGTTCCTGGCTGTTAAGCCCAACATGGACCCGCAGCCTTACTTAGCTAGATCTTAGGGTGTTTGTTCTCTTTTAATGTTCCATAATTTACTAAGTCATATTCGATCAAGTGAGGTTCATACATTCCAACCCTAAGTCTAGACAATAAGAGAAATTGTATCTTTATTAATAACAAACATGTGATCCATACAATGTAGTCATAACATTCAGTTTGCACATAAGGCTACCATAAGTTCTTATTACAATACAATACTATACTATCCCAACCCACACATCCATCCATGGCCTGGTCCTCATGGTTCCTTGGCCTTGCCACGGTCCTGGTCAGATCCTGAAACCAACATACACACAATAGAATAACATAAGTAATCCGATAGCTTAGCATTCACAAGTTCTATTGCATGGTTCGGTTCACCTAGTCTAAGTTCCCAAACTATCCCAGTCAGTACACTAAGTCACGATCACACCAGGATACTCAACTATGACTATCCTAACACCAGAATCAACACATGGTCAGTCTAACCCGATCAAGCCCAGACCATTGTCCCGACTGTACCGGATCTGCCCATGATCGGGTCCATTTCTGCCCCTTTTTGAAAGTATCTAAACTGATTATTAAAACTCATGATAATCTCCTAAAAATTCCAACTAAGAAGAATCCACAATCAGATTAGTGAGAACCGGCCTCCTTCACATAGAATTCGGCCAAATTCCACCAAACCGGCCATAACTGACCACCATCGATTTGGTTTGATAAACCCAATCCAATTACATGATAATTCATGAGAAATCCCCATTAAGAGGAATCCATGGTCGGATCCCATCAATTCCATCCGGAACTAAGAGATCCGGACGTACCTGCCCAACCAAGGCCATGGAGCGTTTCACCGAACAACCCAAGGCCTTGGCTTGGCCACTCTGTGTCGGGATCCTCCAACACATTCATAACAAATAAGAACACGAGTAGATCAGAAAGGAAATGAGAAGAGATGGGTCTGTTCCAACCAATCCAACCACAGCCTACACGGAATTCCACCCGGGCCATGGTAGGATGGTTCGGACCATCCCACTCACCTTGGGCGTACGCTCAGGAGTGCTCAAGCCCTTCTCCACATCTTTATCCTTTCCTCTGATAACCATCATCAATCAATCTTCAAGCCACATGGACACACTTCTGGTCGGAATTCACCAACAACCCACACGGCCAACCCTTTTGATCGATCTCTCACTCTCTATCTTTCTTTCTCTCTGTCACGATTTGGGCAGAGCTTTCCTTAGGGAAAATTGTCTGTATTTTCGTCCCCATGGCTGTGGTTTTATAGGGGAAGGGGTCGGCCAACTGCCTGGGCGAACATGCACAACCGATTGGGCAGTTTACACCCATTCGGCCAAACTGCCTCCAACCGCCTGGAACTGCCCCTTCTTCCTTTTGGGCTGAACGAAACATAAGCCCACACCCATCTCCTGATGTCTAGCCTGCTTGCCCAAGTACCCAAACCCACGAAGCCCCCATACCCAACAAGACCAGCCCTTGTCTCTTGGGCCCCTTTGTGATCGACCCACAACCAACCGGACCACAACCGCCCATGACCCGACCACACTGACCCGGACCATAACACTCCTCCCAGCTGAGTTGAGCTGAATGCCAGCTACTCCAGCTGAGTGAGCTAGTGGTCCAGCTGCTGGAGCTGACCTAAGCTAGTGTGAGCTACCCTGAGCTCGTACCAGCTGATGGAGCTAATGATCTAGCTGCTGGAGCTGGCCCTAGCTAGTGGGAGCTGCTCCAAGCTTGCCCCAGCTGGTTAAGCTTGTGATTCACCTATGGGAGCTGACTTGAGCTTAGTGTAAGCTTACCCTGAGCTTTCCCTAGCTGGTTGAGCTACTCCCCTTTACTCACCAGCTGCCTTAACACTCATCTGGTCCTTATTTACTTGTCTCCATCCAATTCTGGTCAAGTCTCAGCATACTGATGCACTTAACCATCCCTTCCAGCCATGGTACGCTTGTCTTTAGGTCATATGACCTGACCAGTGCGTTCCCCCGCACCATGGCCGTGCCCGAAGGCCTTATCCAGATTTGGGGATGCTACAGGTTCAATGATATGTTTTGAAGTTTTTTTTTTGTCTTTCAGATTCCTTCAAATTTAATTGTATCTAAATAAGACATCCATGAATGATAGCAGCACGTGCATGGTTGTTGCTTCTACCAACTAATCTATATGTGGTAATTAAAATTACTTTTAGGGCATGCCTTGTTGAGGTCGGTGAAATTGATGCATACCTTCCATTTTCTATTTCTTTTTATACGGCCACAAAATTGTCTAACCAATTCGGATATTATACTTCTCTTATCGATTCAAGTTTCAGGAGTTTATTACTTCGTCGATGACTGCTTTAGCTCATGCCCCATGTTTTGTCCTTTTGTTTTATGGGCTTGAAAGTATGGTTGGCGTTTAATTTTTGGGATGTGACTTCAAACTTATCCCATGCATATCCTCTGTTGACCAAGAGAACGTGTCGAGGTTTCTTGAATGCCTCGTAAAAAAACATGTTGGTCGAATTTTATGTGTCGATAGTCACCATGGATAATTGTCATCCTCAAACATTGAGTTGAATAATGAGAGCATTGTCGTGCGGTTTTTCGAGCGTTTGTATTACGTGCTTGTAGAAAACGATCTCTCTCTTGTTCTTCATATTCTTCATTCTCCATCAATAAACTTTGTCTAAATCTCTCATTCTTACACTTACTTGGGATTGATTTCGGGTTTGGTATAAGTATTTTTCTAGAATTTTGACTTGTTTGGGTTCCATCCTTGTTCGGATTCAGATATAACCCAAAACCCGAAATATCATATAACAAGTCATGTTCAGTATTTTTGTCATATTTGATTTAGTTTGGATTCATTTTTATCAAAATAGGTTTGTTTTTTTTTCAGATTTGGCTTATTTCCCCTCTCCTAATTACACATTATTCTAGGCCAAACAATTTTTTGACCAAATTTTTTTTCTAAACTTTATAGACAATTATTTGAACTTGTCAATTTATTTCTTGTTGTATACTTTTACACCAAGCATCATACATTCATAACAGTTACCAAGGTCGACCCTGAAATTTATGGAGATGTAAAGATTTATTAAAGAGTTTAAGTAAAAAAAATATAAATTTTGGGGCATATGTCAATATAACTGTCTTCAAAAACTTTGGGGCTAACGGAAAATGTTTCATTTGCCTTTGTCCAAGACCAGTTATGACTGTGACTGTAACATCCTGGTTTGTGGTATATAATTTTTTAAATGTTCTGATTACCTATTTCTTCAGAGTGCATTTACTTTTTTTGGTAACACATCCGTCTAAAACTCCATTGTTAAGCATGCTCGAGTTGTAGTAGTGGAAAGATGGGTGATCGATCGGGAAGTCATCCGCGGTATCGGGTGAGTGAGACCAAAACACATCAAAAATGTCATATGATGATTGTAGGGTTAGTAAACAAGTCTTCCAAGCCTCCGAAAAATAATGCATCACCCGTTGCATAAAATGAGGCCCATGGGCTGAATAAACACACATGAAAAGTCCATTATTTGTTGACGGTTGGGCGTCACAAGTGGAATAAGAGCCAAACTTAGATGAGTGTTGAGTCATGTGTGGCTCATGCTAACATGGGTAACAATCTTGTGGTGCAACGAGACATTGCGTTCTGTAATAGGAAGTGATTGTAACATCCCGATTTGTTGTATATAGAAAAATTTAAAAAATTTTCTTTGATTACCTATGTTATAAAAGTGCATTTAACTTTTCAGTCACACATCTGAGAAAGAAACTCTAGAATTAAGGTTGTTTGAGCTGAAATAGTAAAAAGATGAGTGATCTATAAAAAATCATTCTCGATATCGTGCAAGCAAGACTAAATACGAAGAAATGTGATATAGTAATTTTAGTGACAGTAAATATTAAGGACTCGTATGTAAATATCGTATAATATATTTAGTGTATATCTCAATATGTGAATATTCCATTTATGGAGACATGATACTAGGTCTACGATGTAATATATATAACCACTCTTGAGGTTTATGAATAAGACAAGATGGTATTCTCTCTTTGACATGGTATCAGAGCAGGAAGAGATAATAGAGAACTAATAAAAAAAAAAAAGAAGATTTGTAGACATAAACGATGGCAACAAGAAGAGACGACGGAGGACTTGCGGAAAGCGGTGCTGGTGCGTTGACAGTGACGGAGAAGACGACTCAGTCACCGTTTTATCTTCATCCATCAGATGGACCAGGAAACGTGATCACAACGATTCAACTAAAGGGAGAAAATTACGAAGATTGGGCCAAGCATGTGCGGAATGCCTTGCGAACCAAGAGGAAATTAGGTTTTATTGATGGAACCTTAACAAAACCAGATAAGGTGGAAGATATAGAGCAGTGGGAAGTTGTCAACTCTATGTTGGTTGCTTGGATCATGAACACAATTGAACCAACACTCAAAAGTTCAATCTCGATGGTTGATGAAGCACATGCTTTGTGGGAAGATATAAAGCTGCAATTCTCTGTTGGAAACGGACCTCGTATCAGTGAACTACGAGGCGAGATTGCTAATTGCAGGCAGAATGGTGACTCGGTTTTGGTGTACTACGGGAAGCTAAAAAAATTGTGGGATGAGTTGGCTGTTTATAAACCAATTCGTACATGCAGTTGTGGTGAACTTGCGCAACAATTGGAGGATGACAGGAATGAAGAGAAGACAAACACATTCTTGAATGGGTTAGACACGACGAGGTTTGGGACAGTGCGCTCAACCATAACCAGCATTGAGCCGCTTCCTAAACTGACACAAGTGTATCAGCGTATTGTTCGGGAAGAGAGACAACAGACCATAGCACGTAACAGGGAGACTCCAGCTGAAGTAGTGGGGTTTTCGGCGAACGCAGGGAATAGATTTGCATCAAAAGATATTGTATGTTCGTATTGTGGAAAGACAGGACATACAAAGTCAGATTGTTATCAACTGATTGGTTATCCTGAGCATTGGGGTGAAAGAGGACGTGATTTTAGTGAAAGAGGAAGAGGAGGCAGAGGACGTGGAAGATTTGGTCGTGGAGGTGGAGCTGCGGGTCGCAGTGGTGGTAGAGGAACTTATGGACGTGCACACATGGCACAAATACCACAGGCAGCAGCGAATTCAGCAAAGAAGGAGAGTGAGTACGATCGTGGTTCTTTGCCACAGCTGAATGATGATCAATGGACTGCTCTTTTAAGTTTTCTGTCATCCCGAAAAACAGAGAATCAAGAGGGTAATGAGAAGCTGAATGGTAAGAAAGGATATGCAGATTTTATTATTGATACTGGTGCTTCACATCACATGACTTGGAATCTGCATCATTTGTCTAATATTACTGATATTACCCCTTGTAATATTGGTTTGCCTGATGGGAAAAGTGCTGTAGCGATAAAACAGGGAGATTTATGTCTCGGAGGAGATTTGTGGTTAAAAGGAGTATTGTATTCTCAAGAGTTGACATGTTCTTTGATCTCAGTTGCCAAGCTGCTTAAAGCGGTTAAGGGATCCATTACATTTACTGATGAACTATGTGTGTTGCAGGACCGTACTACGAAGACGCTGATTGGAGCGGGTGAAGAGTGCGGAGGGGTCTATGTTTTCAGAGGAGTTATGGGTCCAAGAGTGCATAAGGCAGTGAGTTCGGGATCACGAGATCTTTGGCATCGTCGCCTTGGGCATCCTTCTAGTCGTATTTTATCTTATTTATCGAGTAGTGTTGGAGTTGGAAAGCAAGTTGAGTCAGATTTGAGTTGTGATATTTGTTTGAGGGCCAAACAAACCCGAGATTCTTTTCATGAAAGTTCTAATAAAGCTGCTGGTATTTTTGATCTCATTCATTGTGATATTTGGGGTGCTTATCGAACATTGTCATCAAATGGTTCAGCTTATTTTCTAACAATCGTTGATGATTACTCTCGTGCTGTATGGATCTACTTGTTGAAAGAGAAAAGAGAAGTTACTTTAACACTCACGAATTTTTGCACCATGGTTGGACGTCAGTTTGATAAGAAGGTCAGAGTGATTCGTAGTGACAATGGAGGAGAGTTTATGTGTCTAAAACCGTATTTTGCTAAGGAAGGCATATTACATCAAACATCGTGCGTCTACACGCCTCAACAAAATGGTCGTGTTGAAAGGAAGCATAGACATATTCTTAACGTTGCAAGGTCATTGATGTTCCAGGCAAGTATACCGATACGTTTTTGGGGTGAATGTGTATTGGCGGCGTGTCATCTGATCAATAGGACTCCTTCAAGCTTGCTCCATGGTAAGACGCCGTATGAGATGTTATATGGAGAGACACCAGAGTTTAGTAGATTACGGGTATTTGGGAGTCTGTGCTTTGCCCATAAACAGTCCCGTGATAAAGACAAGTTTGGTGAGAGGAGCCGTCGGTGTGTGTTTGTTGGATATCCATTTGGACAGAAGGGATGGCGTGTCTATGATATTCAAAAGAAAGAGTTCTTTGTTTCTCGAGATGTAGTGTTTAATGAATCTGAGTTCCCATTTGCTACGATAACTCCAGAAACTACAACTCCATTGCCACACTCATCTACACAAGTGACTGTGTATGATGAAGATTTTTTGGACTTTCAGAAAGAATCCCCTACAATGGAAGTCAGGGGGAGTGATCAGATTGTGGGAACCCCTGGTGATATCGAGGAGGCAGAAGAAGTTTCAGCAAGTACACCAGTGATTGTGGAAGAAACTAATTTGGGAAGAGGCCACCGGAGAAAGACTAAACCAACTCGACTCAATGATTACATGGTGTATAATACTCGTTGCTCCATAGACCCTTCACCACTCTCTCCCACTCTGCCCGATACAGCGTCTTCGACCCAAGGTACGGTTCACTATCCTATAGCTAACTACGTGTCATGTGACAATTTTTCTGCTGCGCATAATGCATTTCTTGCAGCTGTTACCGAAGGACATATACCTAAATCTTATGCTGAGGCAGTTACAGATAAAAGATGGCGTAATGCAATGTCAGGTGAGGTCGATGCTCTTGAAACAAAGGACACTTGGTTTATTACAGACCTTCCACCGGGAAAGAAAGCGATAGGATGTCGTTGGGTTTTTACCATCAAATACAAAGCGAATGGTGAGATTGAAAGATACAAAGCAAGGTTGGTGGCATATGGGAATAGACAAGAAGAAGGTGTTGATTATGAGGAGACATTTGCTCCGGTTATCAAGATGACAACAGTGAGGACATTTTTAAAAGTTGCAGCGGTTAAAAAGTGGGAAGTTTATCAAATGGATGTACACAATGCATTCCTCCATGGGGATCTTGAAGAGGAGGTATATATGAAATTACCTCCAGGGTTTGCATCGAATGGAAAGAATAAAGTGTGTAGACTAAAAAAGTCGATATATGGATTGCGACAATCTCCTCGCTGCTGGTTTTCTAAACTTACTGCAGCCTTAAAAGGGTATGGTTTCGCTCAAAAGAAATCTGATTATTCGATGTTTGTGTTATCGCGTGGGACTATGAGATTGTATGTTCTAATCTACGTGGATGATTTGTTGATTGGTGGGAATGATCCTGCAGAAATCATAAAGTTCAAAGGGTACTTGAGTCAGTGTTTTCATATGAAAGACTTGGGTCCGTTGAAGTATTTTCTTGGAATCGAAGTTGCTCGCTCAGATAAAGGGATCTACTTATCTCAAAGGAAATATGCTCTAGACATAGTTTCAGAGAGTGGCTTATTGGGAAGTAAGCCAGTTGCTACACCAGTCGAACAGAACCATAAGTTAGCTACAGATGAAGGGACATTCTTTCATGATCCAGAGGGATATAGGAGATTGGTTGGTCGCTTGGTTTATCTAACTTATACACGACCAGAACTTTCGTATGCTGTGCATATTCTGGCTCAGTTTATGCAACATCCGCGTACAAAACATTGGGATGCTGCGATTCGTGTTGTTCGATATCTTAAAGGATGTCCTGGACAAGGTATATTGTTAAGTGCAGACTCTGACTTAACACTTAAAGCGTTCTGTGACTCAGACTGGGCAGCATGTCCGATAACTCGTAAGTCGCTCACAGGTTATGTGATTATGTTGGGAGACTCTCCTATTGCTTGGAAGACAAAGAAACAACCGACAGTGTCGTGTTCTTCTGCAGAGGCAGAGTATCGGGCGATGGGTTTCACTACACGAGAATTGCAATTTGATCGACAAATACTTGCAGCTCTTGATGTTGTGCATAAGGATCCTATGCGGTTACATTGTGATAATAAGGCGGCACTACACATTGCGTCTAATCCTGTTTTTCATGAGCGGACGAAGCATATGGAGGTGGATTGTCATTTTGTTCGAGATGTGATTCTAGAGGGTAAGCTTTCCACAGCGTATATCAATACGACGGAGCAGCCAGCAGATATATTCACCAAAGCTCTGGGGTCACAACAATTTGCATATTTACGTCGCAAGTTAGGCATTCGTGACCTTCATGCTCCAACTTGAGGGGGAGTATTAAGGACTCGTATGTAAATATCGTATAATATATTTAGTGTATATCTCAATATGTGAATATTCCATTTATGGAGACATGATACTAGGTCTACGATGTAATATATATAACCACTCTTGAGGTTTATGAATAAGACAAGATGGTATTCTCTCTTTGACAGTAAACAAGTCTAACAGATATACGAAATATTAATGTAATACCTTTTCAATAGAAAAAAATTCTATGAATCAATGAGCAAACGTGAGAAGTCCATTAATCATGAAAGGTCGTACGTTATAGTGATCAAACGCAAACGTTAGATTTTCGATGGGATTTCACAGTATTCTGTGATGCGTACGTAGTGTTCGTTGCCAACACACATACGCATAAGGTAATTTATATACGGACGAATTTACATTTAGATACATACACGTGTCGTTATACACATGATAAGTATGCCACCTTCAAAGGAAACAGTACATGCCCCATGCATGACACACCATTAAATGAACTTTAATATCTTGTACGATTCCATTGAACACTATATACCATCATGACTCCTACGTGATCCCATATTAATTAGCTTTAATTTTCTATTATTTCTATTAAATCTTAAGTAGATTAGAGATTAAGAAATATCCTAAAATATATTTTTAAAAAATTTATTAACAAAAAAACTTTTAAAAAAAAATTATTAAATAGTATAAAAATACATTTATACCTATTGAATTAAGTAATATAGACTTAAGGTATAAAGTTATAGAGTAAAGTTTTAGAAGTAAAGTTTTAAATTAAAAAAAATATTGAAAATTTAAAAAAAAAAAATTATTTTAATCATTTTTTCTTTAAAGACTATTTTGTGACAAAAGCTTTTAAATAGCTAGTTAAGAGATTTTTCCTTAAAGATTTAGGTGGGTAAATGTATCGAATCTGAACCAGATTCGACTTGATGAAAATAACTATGAACCCAAAATAAATATCGAGTGAATTTTTTTCACGGTATTGCAGGTGATGAATTTTCCCTAAACCGAACTTGAACCCAAATAAATATTCGTAGAGACTCAAAATTCAAAATCTCAAAAAAATAACTTGTACCAAAATTCTTTTTAATCTCTAATATATATCCAAAATACTTAAATATCACTGAGTACCTTAAATAATTATTTATTAGATACAATACTTAGTCTAATCAATATTTTTAGTAGTTGGTCAATATTAATGTTTTGTGTTTTAAAAATTGTATTTAAGTTCAATGATGAATAAATTTGCTTCAAAAATATAAATAATGATGTTGTTTTTAAAGTTTAAACAATACTCCATCTGTTTCAAAATATTTCATGTTTTAAGATTTTCACATATATTAAGAAAATTTAAAAAAATTTGATTACCTATACATTGTTTTTTGTAACTAATTATTCTCTATAACTTTTAACCAATAGAATTTTAATAAATACTTTGGAATTTACAATTTATCATTAATTGTTGTATTGAAAATATAAAAAATGAATCATTTTGAAACAAAGAAAAAATCTATAATATGGAACATTTTGAAACAGATGGAGTATATCTTATGCTTATAGAGTTGATAGTTGTTAGTTTTAATTTGTTTATGATTTATTATGTATGATTTTCGTTTGTATAAAATTTTGGTTTGTAATGAATGATGACATGTCTAATAGAAAATATGATTACTATTATTTTAGGAAATTGAATCAGAAAATACAAGTCATTACAAATATAAGTAGCTAGCTAGCATCGAATCAAATATTTTCCAAATCGTGAATTCCTTTAAAAATGCTTTGTGAAGCATATTCCTTTTAAAAATGCTTTATTAGAAGCATATGTGTCAGGTATTTGGAAGCCATTATTGTGTATAGTGAGAAAGTTTGCAAAGGCAAGTTCAATAAAGGAGGTGAAGCGAACATATCCAAAGAGGGCAACCTAATCACGTGATCTATCTCGTAGTCACGTGACGATTACTCTATTCATGCCACCTGTCTTACTTTCCTACCACGTGTCTCTTTTTTGGCTCAAAATAGGACCCCGACAAAAGGATTATGAAAATCTTTAAAGAAAAATATAAAATGTGAACAGAAAAGGAATCAATGGGGACAAATAAGTTGTACGAAAAGTACACGTGGTACAAGGCTTTTGGTCTTTGACTGATGACGTGGCATTGTCTCTCTGACACTACAAAGCCTGAGACTCGAGGAGAACCTTTCGTTACGATTCACACACGTGGCGTAATCTGACTTGGTGTTTTCCGATGCGATATTTTCTCTGACTTTACGGGTTGACCCGACCTTGTTGGAGTCGGGTACTGGCTAAAAGGGTTTTGGTTTGTTTGTCTAACTAAACTGTGAAAGCCTCTATGCCATAAGTTTCTTAAAAGAATATTTCACAAATTACATTAATAACTAACTAGAATTTGACCCGCGCTCCTGCGCGGATGTTTGATTTAACTTGTGTTTAACATAAACTTATAAATCGCTGCTTTTATAAAAAAATCATTTGTATATTTTTTATGTTTTGTTATTTACATATAAAATAGAATATTATATTATAATATAGATGTTGATTATATTTTTTTTACTTATACATAATATTATATTCAAAACGTATAACTTGATGCAATTTGATGTAATTGTATTATTCATATATTAACTTGTTGTTTTTTTTTAATTTATTTTGAAATGAAACAACATACTAAAATTTTTAATTGTCAATATATAAATATCGATTTGGTTAAATAAACTTTGAAATTGTAATTATTTAATTTAAATTGATTTTAAATGCAATACCAGAATCTGTAAATAAAAAAATATAAAAATGAAGTACTTAATTTATTGTAAATGCAAATGCTAAATTTGTAAATAAAAAGAAGTATTTTTAATACTGCTATCGATGTATCTAAACAATCCTTATTATATATGTTTCCAAACAAAATCCTAAAGTATTTCTACTTTAACAAGATAGATAAGAATCTCTGAAAGTGAGAAATCCATATGAAAGTTTATCATACTCTTTTTGAAAAGTCTCATTACATATGTCATTAATTTCAGGTTGAACATTAATAATATACATAAACTCATTGGTTCATGCTTCTGTATTTTTGGTTTTATGAGTTAATGCTTCATCTTTTTTTTTTCCTGTGGAAACTATATTAGCCGCTTTTTTCTCAAAGATCTTTTTATCTTACATTTCTCCTGACTAATATTTGGTTGCTTTTAAGTTCCGATATTGTGTGTTTTTAATCAAACTTGTTGTGTTTTTGTTTATTTTTACTTTTTTTGTTCTTAAGCAATTTAATATAAATTTTTAAAAATCTACGGTATGTCATGTTAGATTTTTTTAAAGTTTGGCTATGATCTTAATCGATTTGGAGGTGAAGATGTTTTGTTGATGGTTTTTGGTTGCATATACACTAGTTTAATGTTCTTTATCATAGGTTTATTATGAGTATTCTTCATTAGAAAACGTGGTGTTTGAATGTTTGGCTATGATCTTAATCAGTTTGGAGGTGAAGATGTTTTGTTGATGGTTTTTGGTTGCATATACACTAGTTTAATGTTCTTTATCATAGATTTATTATGAGTATTCTTCATTAGAAAACGTGGTGTTTGAATGCGAATAATCAATTCTCGTAAGTAGCAGTAGATCTGGTGAGTTATGTAGCAACAGTTCTAGATAGGTTTTGGCGTTTGGGTACCCGTTAGCGTTCGGATCGAGTTTTTCGGCTTCGGTTCTATTTTATAGCATTTCCTAAATCTCATTTTAGTAAATTTTCAAATACCGGTCGGGTTCAGATGTAACACATCGGTTTCAGGTCGGTTTTGTATCACATCCTAAAACCTATATATCATTCGGATTGGATTATCTCAGATCGGTTCGGATATACCCAAAATAAAATCTAAAATTTAAAAGCAAAACATAAAAAATATATATACTGATTTATATATAATTGAGTATTTAAGGTACTTATTTAAATTTTAAATACTAATTGTTAGATATCATATCAAAATAAATATGAAATTCAATTTTTAAAATATATATTTATTTTATATTAATTTAGATATTCGGATCGGTTTCTTTAGATATTTTTTTTCAGGTTTTTCAGATTATCTTTTCGGATTTGGTTAATAACACTTTGGATTCGTATATATTTTGTAGCACCTTACAAGACCCATTCGGATATTTTTACATTTCGGACCAAATACATATCAATTTTTTTGGTTTAGGTTTGGTTTGAATTTCAAATTAAGGATTTTATGCCTAGGTTTAGTTCTAGAGATAAGGTTTCCGCTTTTATTCACCGAATTGTTTTTAAAAGTTTCTATTTCTGGTAATCCATTTAGTGTTTGACTGTTTTCAGTTGTCCTGGTTTACGTTGTGGTTTTAATTACCGCGGTTTCCCAAAACTAATAATGAACAAAATTAATCAAGACAATCAAAGAAGATAATATTTTAAACTACGAAAAGTGTTATATCAGTTTATAGGTATTAAAAGTTCATATGTTAATATAAGTATGGAAACGTGTAGTCATTTATCTTAGATTCTAATAAAATCATCATAATATTGTTAATGTGTCATTAAAGATTACCTCCATTATTTTATTTAAAAAATCATTAGATTTCTTTTTGTACTTCTATTATCAAAACTTTTAAAGTGATGTAATGGTTTCAAACCAATATTAATAAATAAAATGTTTTTTAGAAAAATTGGTTATTTGTGTCAAATACAAAAGTTTTACTCGATTTACTGAATTATATATACATGATCTAGTGAATAATTTAATAGAATCATTATTGAATGTTATTTATTTCATACATCCACCAATTTGAAATTGATATAATAACAATATGCTTGTGAAAAACATTATTGAATGTTATTTATTTTATTGAAAATAATTTAGACATATTCTTTTACAATATCTAATTTTTTTTCCTTTTCTTTTTATTCTTAAACAGAAAATTTCATATAGTTTTTGAAAATCACTGTTTACTAAAATCATTTACTAAAATTTTTAAATTACAAAAAATTATAAACGGTGACTGACCTCCCCAGCACAACCAATGTCCTCCATAATAATAATAATAATTAAATGTCTGAATAGTATATTATATGATTTAGACTATTTTAACGATTTTGTTTTTAAAAGATTGAAAATAGTCCAAAATAACTCACAAGTATAGGTTTTTCTTTTGATCTTAAAACTTTAAAAATATTTATTATAAATTTTACAAAAAGTTTTTTTTTAATTTTGAACAAACTTAAATTTAGTTACCTGAACGCCTATTAAAATGTTGACCCGGCTCTGTAAATGTGGGATACTTCTTTTACCATATAGATGTGGGATATGATATATTAAACTTCATTATGTTACAAAAAAAGATAAATTAAACTTCATAATTATATACTAATATGTTTTATCTTTCCATAGTAGGTGGATTGACACATACGTGGCATTATTATCTCTAAAACTTTCTGATATTAAGTTAATACTATACTTTGGCATAACCTTAAATTATACGTGAACTATCAAGTCTATACACTTTAAATATCTAGATCAATTATATGTATTCTTCTAACCAATGGGCTACAAACTACAAAGACATAATTGTGGCAAAGACAAGAGGAGGTACTCTTTACAATAGAGTCATTAATAAATATTTTGTGAAAGTGATTTGATATATAAATTGTTTTTTTGCATGAATTCTATCTCCTGTCACCATTCCTTGGGATTTTGAAAAGATCGTATGGAAGGCTTAAGGTTATGACTTTTATAATCAATAATGCAAACAGCAATGTAAGAAAAATCACATTAGAGTTCAGTTTTTTTTTAAAACATCAGAGTTCAGTTTTATTATATTTTTCTGAGAAAATAATTTCTTTTGGACATGATCGACTAGATCGAAAAGTTTGTTGTCTACTACAATAAATACACAAATAGACGGCAAAAATAATTGGTTAATGGAGAGGCCATGGCAGCCGTTGGATGTCGCATTCGTATGAAACGTTGTTTTCGAATTCCTTATTCTTTCACTGTATTATATGCAATCATATACTAAAGATGGATGTTGATAGAGTTACTTGTTTGCTTAAACGAAATAAAAGTCTTTACAAATCTAATGTTCTTCATGATCTTTATCCCATACGTCTATATCCCAAAACATCGTTGGTTGTTTGGCAAGGTAAAGTCAAATCTCGTGAGGCAATAGGTTAATCAAAATTTCCTAAACTCAAAACTAATATTGAAAGTGAGAATGTACTGTTCCTTTAGTTACAAATAATAAATGATCCACATAGTATGATGTCCGAACATAAATATTTATTTTAAATATTTACAATTGAGGGTTAGCTAATTTTCAAAAATTGGAAGAGACAAAACATCTCGAACTGATATGCAAATAGCTGATCAAAGTCTTTTTGATAAAACAATGTAAATGTCTCTAGCAAAAAAATCTTAATGATTAGAAATTGTTGGGATCGATATTCTGTGGACTGGTAGTTCATATCGGACATGTGGGTGGTAAAAGTGTGACTAAACTAGTTGTTTGGGGTGTGATTAGAGATGTGTATTGGATTTGTCCATATCTAAAAGGTTGGTCCAAATAGATAATCTCGTTTCCGGAATATTGATGGTCTAAACTCAAAAAAGTAGACTCAACCAAATAAGACTATGAAGAGTCCACGAATTTGTAATTAAATATTATAATTATGGAAAAAACATAATTTTATAGTCGTAGCAGAAAACATAATTTTACGAATTTTGAAAAAATTATTTTAGTTTTGGAGGAAAATATATACCCACATTATTTTAGTAGAAAGTTTTATTTTACGAATTAAGTAGAATATTATAATTTTACAATTTTGATAGAACTACAATTTGCAGATATGACAAGAAAATAAGATTTTGCGATTTTTGATATAAAATGTTATTTTGTTTTAACTTTATTAACCTTTCCATATCTTTCTTTAGAATCAATGGAATAAAATTCATGTCCTATTCTTTTAAATTTGTAAATTTTGCATAATTTCCATGTTACAATTAATGGGTTTTGACTAAAAACTGTTTCTGGCAGAAAAATAAAATTTTACGAGAAAAGTTGTTTTTACATTTTTGATTGGAAATTTGTTTTGTTGTTTTGACGAAAAAAATTTATTGTGAGATTTTTTTTTTTTGTAATTTTGGTGAAAAACTTCGATTTTTTTATTTTGACGGGAAAAAAATAATTTTATAGTTTCAACGAAAAAAATCATTTTGCGGTTTAATAGGAAAATTTATTGTGTGAGTTTGATGGGAAAAAACATTTTATAAAAAACTTAATTTGTAATTTTGTTGAAAAACTCGTTTTGGATATTTTGACGGAAAAAAATGATTTTAATGTTTTTAGTTAAAAAACTTAAATTTCTATAAAATTCTTTGCTCATTTAAGTCAAAATCCTGTCTATTTTAGAATATTGGACGGACTACTAATGACATAGTCTACTTGGTCTTATAATTTTGATTTAGTTGTAGTATGTGTGGTCAAAGGGGTGTCACCAAAATAAACTCATTTATATTTGAATATGGACTGCCCAAATCGTAATGTAGGTGAAGACCTGCGGTACCACAACTCTGACATTCATTGTCTCGACCAATGGAGAGTTATATAACAAACTGCTTCTTATGCACGGTACCTCATATTACCATAGAGAATTCTATGATTCTTCTTTTTGGACTTCATTATAAATGGTTCAGTACCACTGGCAACTGTTGTTTATGAGATCCATCAAAGATATTGAGAACAGAAGGCTTAGTGGTCTCATTTTTAATGGGCTTAATCGAGTGAACTTCTTCTCTCGTCATTGTAATTCTCAGAAAAATTGAATTCAGTTCAAAAAAAGTTGAGGAGATCATAAACAGATACAATGCCAAGAAAAAGCAAGTGCAGAGAAGGAAGGTCTCTATATTATTCTAAGGGATTAGGATGTCTTAAATTATAGTTTAACAAGTGTTGATCCAATCCAGATTACTTGTGGCCTTTCTCTGTGGTGCCACAGTTACACATATGAACAAACAGACCACAGTTACTAACTAATGGTTCTTATTTCCACCCTAATAAATGAACAAACAGAAAGAGTATTAGGCATACCTGCACAACTGCTCTGAGGGCATGGACAAGAAACTTTCCTTCACAAGTCCCTTCTCTTAAAATCCACATAAAATTTCTAGAGTTAACATATTTTCTTTTCTAATTTTTCTGTTCTTGATTCATTTTTTTAACATTAAAGTATGATTACTTTACAAAATAGTTTTGAAAATAAAAATGGCTGCCCACATCATCTAGAACTCTTCACAATCAACCTCATATGGAAAGAACTATATATATGGATCTATCAAACAGTCATATTAGTTCAAAAGACGAAATGAAAAACTTCAAACCGCAAGAAACCAGATTTGAGATAGATTGTAAAAACGATTTAAGCTTCAGAATAGTGGATCTACCAAACAGTCATGTTAGTTCAAAAGAAATTAAAAACAATCAAATGTTCTATTCTGTTTGTTGTAAATACTAAATACCACCACTTCATTTGCAAAAATGTTATTTACTTAATTGTTTGAGGCCCATCTGATGTATCTTACTTAGGTAGTCCGGTTCATATTCACCAATTTCCCCTTAAGTTCAGTCTTTGGTTTAGTGGAAAAAAGCTACTCTCACTTTTCTACTTCATTAGGTTACCGTACTTGGTTTGAAGACCGCACGTTCTCAAAAGTTTTGGTCAACGTAAGATGATGGATGCAGGCTCAAAATAACAAACCTGCTCCAGTTTTATACTATTAAATTGCATGCAGCTAGCCTAGGCGCTTGCTTTGTTGTTATGCAGTGTGGCTACCTCACTCCCATAAAGGTAGAATGGGTTGGGTTATTTAATAGGTGTGGGCAACTAAAGCTATACACTACTACACGGAAGTCTACCTCCAAAAAAAAGACATGGGATTCAGATTTAGAAAACGCGTTTACTATTAAACTCAACTGGAACGCGGTTGGTCGACGTCGTAAGCAGGCTGTGCTTGTCCCCTCTGCGTACGAAAAGAGGTCACGACCTCATTGAATTTTAAAACGGTGACGCTATTTTTAATCTTTTTATTGGCATTACCCTAGGTCAAGTCTCTTCACAATCTTTAATGCTTTGCTTCAGTATACATATCTCTTTATTTTTTTGTTACGGTCCAATTATATTATTTATCAGCGGAATAGCTTATACTCTCTCTATTTCATAATAAATATTATTTTAACATTTTTCTGTTATACAAACAATGTGTACTTTAGAATTTCATTGTACATTATACTCCATCCATTACATTAATATAGATTTCTTTGAAAAAAAAAAAATTTCACAAAAATAGATTTTTTGTATTTTCTATGAAAATATTGTGAATTTCAAAAAAAAATAATTGATTTTATTAATTTACTATTACTTAAAATTTATTAAAAATTTAAAATTACAGAAAACGATACATTTATTATAATAATTTCATGAGTTTTTTTAATATGTTTGAAAACACAAAAAGTCTATCTATATGAAACTTTCAGCTTAAAATTAATTATAAACTATTAATTTTATTAATAGTTTTATTTATTTTAAATATTATTAATTAAATAGATGTAATTAAAAAAAAATTTAAACGCATTTTAATCATTTTCTTATTTTTTTGAAAAATACAAAGTAATATTTTATTAAAAAACGGGTATAGTATTTTTTTGAAAGCCTGATTAAAGTGACCCAAAATACACTAAATAATACTACTAAAACAGAATAAATCTCAAATGAAGTTATTAAAAGGTGTAGTTATAGCAAATGAATAAAATTCGTGATTTTCTTAACTCACGATAAAATTCCTTTTTTTTCTTTTTTGATACAATTTCTGGTTGTTACATATATAGTGCTATTTTTTTATAACTTCTCATATACTACATATAATCAAAATTCCTTATCATACGTGAATAGGGAAATTTTAAAATAGGCTATTTCAGAATTAGAAATTCACTATATTTTGAATTAGAAACTTAAGAAGTCTTTTCACATAAAATATCTGTAAACACAGAATCTTTTTTGATCATGTGCTAAAACGTATGATAGTTTTTTTGTTTCTTGACGTCATATTATAATTATTTTGTTACAAAATTAATTTTGATAAAAAGCATTAATCTAACGACCATATCACGAGGTGCACATGAAGACAAAGTGCTCTAGCCGGTGAAGTATCCCCGCCGCAATTTCTCATATGTAAAACACGTTAAATTGACATAACTTTCTCTGACTTTAAAAAAAAAAAAACGCGTTGTAAAATTCAATTTTAAGCATCACTCTCAAACCCCAAAAATTACTAACACATAATCATTTAAAACTAAATAGCACAACTATACATGTGGCTGGGAACAACTGTAATGTGATTACAGATTACAAATCAATTCCACATTTTTATACATATATTTAAATAAAATTCTTATCACCGATCTGGCGATCTCTACCAAATGATTAAGTTTTAGCTATGTAAACTACTAAAACTGGAAATTTTTGTTATGTTTTTAATCATTTAAATTTGTAGGATATTATTTTTAAAACATCAAGTTTAAGTAAGAAAGAGATCAATCTTAAAAGAAGGAAATAAAATCTGAGTAGATGCTGACTCAAAGGTTGGTCAAAACACAACTGCTTGGAGATAATTATCCACGTCATGCTGACTTGTTTTCTCCTCCCAACTTGTCAATTTCTTTAATAGTATATCCTAAAATATCACAAAAACAGAGCAACACAGCTGTTCTTCTTGAGTCTCATTTTTTTTATGCTAAGGACTCAATTTTTTCATTATTTCACAATTCAGGACTCTTAGATTTCCTCAATTTTGCTAAGATATTCTTTTATTCTAATGCTCTATTTCATCTTAAAAGTTTTATTTATTTTAAATTATCTTTTACTATTTTAACATAAAAAATCTTGTCATTTATTATTTTTATCACCAACATAGCCTGGCCATTCTATAAACTTCAATGTGAAATAATATTAGGATAAACTAAAATTAAATTCAGGAAAATCCTTCTAATATTATCTAAAATTAATAAATTTATCAGTTTCTCTAAATTTTCTTATTAACCGATATTCGAGAAATAACAGAAATAATAACTCTTAAATAAATAAAAATCCGCGTCAAGAGATATACTCCTATTTAACAAACTATGAAGATAAGATAGTTTCAAAAGAAGATCACATTTTATGAGCGTGTGGAACACGAACATTGATGAAACATGTTATATGAGATACACGCATAAGTAATAGCGCGTGAGTTTGGTGGAACAAAGATACGGACAAGAGTGACATCTTCTTTATGTAAATTTCAGTTTGAGGACACAAAACAAGTTAAGTTTGCTCCCTAAGGACTCACACTGTCTCCAAATATGCAGGAAGGACTTTTTGATTGGATCAATATAAATACCTTTCTTCATTCTCTTCCACCTTCATCAACATCCTTCGATTATTTCATCACCTTTTAATTTGCGTATCAACTTCCTAACACGATGACTGTTCTTGTTGAACATTATGTCTCTGGTAACGTTTCATTTATTTTCTTTTAATTTTTGAACA
This sequence comes from Moricandia moricandioides, assembly GCA_905132885.1. Classification (NCBI taxonomy): domain Eukaryota; kingdom Viridiplantae; phylum Streptophyta; class Magnoliopsida; order Brassicales; family Brassicaceae; genus Moricandia; species Moricandia moricandioides. The sequence goes on from CAJHQQ010002417.1 coordinate 52,137, forward strand.
ATGATAGTATGTAAGATTTTTTATCCAGTAACATATGAAACTTAAGTTTTAACGGTTTTATAGATTCAAGAATGGAGGAAAAGAAAACGAAAGAGGAGAGGGGTGATGAATTGGTGTTATATGGAGGTTTAATGGTTCCAAAATCTAAAGAAACCGATGAATTTGATGCTCCTGATATCAATTTCCTGGGCCACTCTTTTAGGTTTGTGCTTTTTTTTTTTGGCTCTCTAGAGATATAACCTGCATGTGATAATATGTTTGCATTTCAAGAAAATATATTACAATCATTTTGTATATTTATGTTTAGGGACTATGACAATGGTGAAAGCGAGAGACAGCAGGGTGTAGAAGAATTCTACAGGATGCAACATATTCACCAGACTTATGATTTTGTAAGTTTAATTAAAATTAAAAGTTTTATGAGACTAACTAAATTAACATTATTTAGTATTAATAGAGACTCATAAAAATTGGACAGGTGAAGGAAATGAGAAAGGAGTATGGAAAACTTAAGAAGATGGAAATGAGTATATGGGAATGTTGTGAGCTATTGAACAATGTGGTGGATGAGAGTGATCCTGATCTCGATGAGCCTCAAATTCAACACCTTCTCCAAACCGCTGAAGCCATCCGCATGGATTATCCTAACGAAGATTGGCTCCATCTCACCGCTCTCATCCACGGTACATCTCTATGTCTTCTCATGCTATATCTTTGACTATATATACTAGTTCAAATTTTTTTTCATGTATCGTATAAATTTGATAAAAATCTCACATGAGTTAGAAAGAGAAATATTTTGAGATAGTGTTAAAAAGTTTTTTTTGCTATCAAAATAAATTTTAAAGAGAAAAATGATTAAAATAAACTTTATTAAAAAGTGTAAATATATATTTATACCATTTGATTTAATTAATCTATACTTACGTTTTAGAGTTATGAGTTAGTTTTGGAGGTGAGGTTTGAAAATTAAAAAAAAATGATGAAAATTTTGAAAAATGAAAAAAATATTTTACTTATTTTTTTTTGAAATTTATTTTGTGATAAAAATTTTAAAAAAAAATTATTTGAGAGAATTGACCCGTTATAAATATTGAGTATAAAACGGCCAATAATAATTCCAAAGTTTTTTTGGTTGTGCCCTTCTTTTTTTTTGGAATAAAACGTGTTATAATATTGAGTACAAACATCCTAAAAGATAATCATGTGTCAGTTTGGAATTTGAATTACTATTATTTTTTATACAGATCTTGGAAAAGTTCTCCTTCTGCCAGAATTTGGTGGTCTTCCTCAATGGGCTGTCGTTGGTATGTGTATTAAATATGAATTATCCTATTATAAGCTATCTTGCTTTATCAAAAAAGAAAAGACTATATACTAGTAATATAGATTTATATTTTCATTGAATTCTGTAAATTAGCAACAAAATTGTACATATTTTTAACACTTCCACTAATTTACAGGCGATACATTTCCAGTTGGATGCAGCTTCGACCCGGCCAATATTCACCACAAGGTAAAAAAAATAGAATATACTAGGTCTATAGGTAGTATATTTCAAATTTGTGAAAGAGAAATTCGATTTTAACGTAGATGATGGAATAAATTATGTTAATCAATATATTTACCATTATTATATTGTAGTATTTCAAAGAAAATCCTGATAATAACACCCCAAAGTACAACACCAAAAATGGAGTCTATAGTGAAGGATGTGGACTGGACAATGTCCTTATGTCATGGGGTCATGACGACTACATGTATTTGGTAATAATCTTTTTTTTTTTCTATAAATGATTATGATTTAAAAGAACTACCAAAAACTTATAATATGATTGATTTGATCATTTAATTTTAGGTGGCTAAGGAGAATGGCACAACTCTTCCTCACGCTGGTCTCTTCATTATTCGATACCATTCCTTTTATCGTACGTTTTCAAATCTCAATCATATCTTATGTTTCACTCAGTAAAAATAGTATAGATTCAGCTACTTTTTTTTTATTATTACTAAACATTCTAATAAATAATCATGCAGCATTGCACAAGGCGGGAACCTACACACACTTGATGAACGATGAAGACAGGGAGGATCTCAAATGGCTCCATGTTTTCAAGTAAAAAAATATTTATTTATTTTGTAGTTTGTTACTATTCTATATTCCAATTTTTGTTTTCTAACGAATTTTCAAAATAAAATTGCAGTAAATATGACCTATACAGTAAGAGCAAAGTTCACGTTGATGTGGAACAAGTGAAGCCTTACTACATTTCGCTTATCAACAAGGTAAAAAGTAATTTCTATAGACAATAGAATATGTGTTAAATTAATATCCAGATTTGTAAAAGAGAGCATGCATTTTTGTGACTATGCAGTATTTTCCGGCGAAACTAAAATGGTGAAAAGTTGGGAGATCACTGATTACATTTTACTTTGAGGACGAGACCGAAGGTTGATGAGTTTCTACTGCATAAAACGGGAGTTTAAATTATCTAATAATAAGTTAAAATGTTCATTCTTCTTTTCTTTCCCCAATCATTTTAAGAATAATGTTGTTTTTTATCAATAATAAAATTAAAATAAATTACCTATATACTATAAGTTTTCCTAAGTTCCAAATTTTATCTTTGATATTTCAATCTCTGCGGTCAATTGTCAAATAAATTGGATTGGTGAAAAATTATACATTCTCTATCTTTGTTAAGCTACGATCATAGCCATGCGTATGACTGGAGAACGTTAAGGTTTCAATGATGACCACGAATACATGTTGAATTGAAAAAGATAAGTTTATAAATAATGAAATTTTATGGAAGTGAAGAATGGAACGGTTCGCCATATACCACTAAAATACATGTGGAAACTACATTAAAGCATCTGAGTTGGTGGTGAGATATATTGTTTAAAGTATACATTTAAAGCTAATTGTTTAACCCTCACTTCATAACATCACTGCAAGATAGACGACATGTACTCAATGTCAATTGGTTAACTGCTTTGCTATGTTTAAAGTTTGAATCAATAATGACATTGTTTCCAAGCTCTTGAAGATTTCTGTAAAAAACTATAGAACTTCTGATTTTTTTTGTTTATTTGCTACCTATTTGCGCTAGATCAAGTGGTGACCAGACGAGTCGATTCTCTGATGAACACTTTCATCTGACTGGATCTGTTCTATATGGGAAAAAATATAACCTCTGGTCCTTGTTTCTTTTGCTAACGCGTCCGCCCGACATTCCTACTCCAAGGAATATGAGACATGCTCACATCCTCGAAATCCTCTTGAAGACTTTGGAACACTTCGATCTCTGTCGCGAATGTTGGCCAATTCACCGGGTTTTGTAGTCATTTCCACTAGGTCCAAACAGTCTGTCTTGAACCGTGTTGAGTTATCCTCATATCTCTCATACATGAAGATGCCCAAAGTAAACCTTCTATCTCAGCATGCAAAGCTGAGAGGCTCTTACTGCACGCCCATAATCCGAAATATTTAAAACCCATTTGATCCTTAAGATTCCATCCTAAGCCACTGACACTACCATTATCAATCCTTGACGCATCAATTTCACATGTGGAGATTTGAGGTATCCAAAGGAGCACTATCTCAACCTATGTAGTAGGAGAATCGTCATGATCCTCATTTGCTTCTTCCTTTTAACCTTCCTCCAACATTTTGCCTTAAAAGACGCATGTTGGAGAGTGTCAATTGGAGATACAACTTTCCCATTGAAAAAAATTATCATTCTTCCTTTAGAATAAAAAGAATCTATGCTATTAAAGTAGAATCCATACTAGGATTATTCCCTTGCCTTTTATAATTATTTACAAAGGATTTCATTCCTTACTTTAAATATCATAATTAATTAATATTAATCAAACAATTAATTTAGGAAATACTGCAAAACCAAAAAGATAATCAATCATGTATAATATTTCTTCTTTATTATTTTGTATTAAAAATGTACAATTATATTTATTATCTTAAAAAAATATTTACAGCAATTTCCAAAAAATGTACCACTATAACTTTTTATATAAGAATTGTGAGAATAATATAGTTTTGCAGTTTAGAGTGTTTTTATAAACATTAAACTAAACACGATCTATATTTTTATTAAAATTATAATGAAAAAATTACTAAGTTTAAAATGTTTGAAATGAATATTCAATATGTAAAATTGATATTATAAATATGTTTGTAAAAAAACATCTTAACAAATATAGAAATTGCCAAGAATAACATAAGTTAAATATCACTTTGCAAAAACATACACTATCAAAAATATATTAACATTTGAGTTTACGCTTTAGTGATTATCGTTTAGGGTTTAGTGTTAAAGGGGAGAGGTTGAGTTTCTAATTTTTTTATAAATATTTAAAAAAATTAGTTAAGTCTATTTTCATCAGAAGTTAAAGTATTTTTGAAAATAGTCATTCTTTAAAGGTAAATTTGCAAAGTGATATCAAACTTACGGTATGAATGAAATTTCCCCTAACAAATAATCTTTAATGTGCATAAAATCATTTAACTTAACATATTAATAAAAAATTTGGAAGTTTGTCAGAAAAAAATATTTTCCTCAACAAAATATTGTCAAATATATATTTTATTATTAAAAATTATATTTAGTTGTAACACATTAAAAATCATTTAAAAAGAATAGAAGACAAATCTAAATAGAAAAATTATATTATTTAGATTCTCATATATATACATATAGATTTTTAGATAAATTTAAGAGATTAGCAAATTATATATTTCAACATATGTTATTTATACGGATTTTCGAGTTTATTCGTTCGAGAACATGTATGGATAACATGTATGGATCAGATATAAAAACTATGTTTTGAAATTCAAACATTATAACAACATAACTTTGGATAACATTTGGATTTGAGAAATTAGAGGATAAAAAGAATGATTTTGTTTAACGTGGCTACTAAACAATAAAGTTGGTTAAGAAGAATTGAATGGATCTTCAACGGTTTTGGAGTCTAAATGGGTTGGATCTGCCCCCATTTAACAATATCTAACCACTACCATTCAATGCATGGAAGAAACAAATTGTTCATTAGATTCGACTGGGACAAAAGAGTGAAGTAATAATAATAATATTACAGAAGGTGTCTTAACAGTGTGATGAAATGAAAACAAACAAGGGTCTTGAAGTTAATGGGCTTTGTCCATGAGTTGTATAGGAGAAAGTATGTTGGCTTTGCTAGTCTCGACAATGCAACCATTCATGACCATTTCCTCGAGCATGAAATGAGCTTTCTCCAGATGGAACATTATGTCCAACTCACACTGCATGCATTGAAAATTTCCACATAGAACAAGAATCACACATAGAAGACACAAAACAAGACAAACTCCTATTCAGTTAGAGACTACTAAAACTTACCACATTTCCAAAATGCTTGTCCATTGTCTCAACCAAAAGATGTATGAACTCTAGAATCGCCAGCTCGTTCTAGGACAAGACTCAGGAAGAAAATTGCGAGATTTAGTAATTAGACAAACACTCTTAGTGACTGATGGGTGAAGGAAAAATACAATCTTTAGTGTTCACAAAGGATTGTTTGCATGGCAAATGATATACAAAACAGTTTATTTTTTGTAATCATTCTCCGTTATTCCTCAACATTATACAAAAAAACAGAGAGGTATGTCATAAGAACTTACTTCATCGTCATCAACACCAACCATGAAAAAGAGAGATGCATAACGCCTGTAGACGATCTTGTAGTTGCGATGCTCCACAAACGAACACTGCTTGTTAAGAACCAATACATCAACATATGTTAAGAACAAAGGAACTCAAACATCAATCAAGCCCTGCAACCAGGGCCAGCCCTGAGGTTGAAGGATGTCCATAGGCGATTTATTAAAGATTCCGACTAATTTTTTTTAATAAATTTGGGAGACCTAACATTTTTTTGGAGCCTATGTCTATGTAATTTTCTTCAAAAATTTTAAGGTCTAAAACCAATGTTTCATTTGGCTTTGTCCCGAAAAGCCGCAACACTATTACATAGCACAGGAGCTCAATGTGAAAACTATGATCAATCAAATCGAATCGAAAATTCCGATGAAACTCATAGATTTTTAAAAGCTAAGGCCGGATCGATCTAGAAAACCAAAATTTCACAATTGATCAGAAGCCCAATTCCAGGATTTGAAACAGCTAATTACGAAACAAACAGATCGAAATTGACATCAATTGACTTATGGATGCGATCTGAACAAAAATCAGGATCGATCTGAACGAATTTGAAGGTGGTTAACCTGCTGGTCGTTGCGAGCGAGGCATTTACGAACGATCTCGCCTTCGAGAGCACGACGTTCCTCGAGAGTGAGCCACTCGTAGTACTGAGCAAGACGAGTCTGGCCTTGCTTGTTCACCATCAATATGAACCTTATTCCCATCTTCGACGCGTTGTGTTTTCTCTCAACTCAGATCTTTCGAGTTTTACTTCTTCTTCTTGAGGATGCACACGTCATCACTATTTTCATTTTTTTGATATGAGAAAATAAATTCGTTTTCTTTTTCGAAAAAGAACTTTTATTTATCGGCCCGTATATATAAACACTAAGCAGGCTTAGCTCAAACTTAGCGTAGCCCACTAATAGAAAAGCCTAACGTCGTAACCAGACATTAGTATGTTATGTAATCCCTCTCTTTATAATAAAATAGAAAGAGTAATTCTTTCTCCACTAAGGAAATCAGCAGAGTTTCCTTAATTTTTTCGGGTCGGGTTAAGATCTTGGGGCTTCGGAACTTTAGTTAAGTTTTGGGTCATAATTATTGGGTGTAATCGAGTCTTAATCCGGTTAGTTATTGGTTAAATGGTTTATGCTTTGTTTAAAAATAGTAAACCAATATAAATCGATTTCATGGTTTTTCGATTTTGATTTATAGTTGTGGAAAATATTGATAAAATTATATATTTATGGAGAATAAATTTTGAACTTTATTCTCAGGGATAAGTAGTATGAGATCATACTTTGGAAGACATTTGATGATATAAAATAATATTTATGAAGAAATAACTCATTGAGCCTTTCTTTTCTGCTAAACTTTCTTATGATAAAATTACTATAAAAATCAAAAGTAAGAGAGAGACTGAAAGAGAAGCTCATTAGTGTAGCATTTGGTGTTGTGAGTTTGTATTTCTCCTTCAGGTGGCAGTTGAAAGAGAAGCTCATTGGTATACTTACCTAGATAAATATCATTATAGCGGGTACATATTACCCGTTTGTCTCCGGCTTGGAGCAATATCTTTTCCCAATATTTCTTCATGTATGGAGAATTGGATGTACAAGAGTTGTTGGTATTGCAAGGATCTTCTTCCCAACAAAAGGTCTCCTCTGTGTTTGGTGCAGTATGTGTGGTCCTATGGGTTACACTAGCTGCGATCGTTCAAGAAATTTTATGAAACCGTTGTAATGCGATTTCTAGTTCTTTTTTTATTTGTATCGCCATCTTATCTTTTGTTTTTACTAGTTCTTTGGTTTATTTAGCTAGATGTAGCTTTGTTGTATCCTCCGAATTTGAACCTCTCTAATTAATTTAAATATAAGTATGGTTTGACCAAGAAAAAAAGAAAGGCACTGAAAAAGTGGAGAAACAATTCTTTATGAAAACTCATCTACTCTTTCGAAGAGACTTATTCTACACGTGTTTGTGCAACAAATTTTAACATTTTCAGTTTGCATTATAATATCATATTATGCTAGTATATTATTAAATTTATGTGAGAGACTTAATATAAGAGCATTGTCATAGATAGGATTTAATAACAAGAGTATCTCATCCCCAAAAATAAAATAAAATAGAAATAAGGAAAGAAAAAAAATAGTATCTAGTGTAAACTCCATTAGAACTTCTTCTCCATATGGGCATTTATGGTTGGTTGAAATTCATTTATTGTTTAATTTTAGTTATGAAATTTATTTTTATATAAAATATTATTGTTATAATTCTGAGATATCGATGAGAGTTTCTAAACCGATAATGGTTCTCTAAAAAACCTATTACTAACGAACATTAGCTCTAATAAAGTTTATCTAACATAAAGTACATCATTTGATAAATATTTCGGGTTACATGGCATGGTTCTCCAATCTTGGTGAATTCATGACATCAAATTATTTTTATCCTTTATTTTACTTATATTGTTTGAGCATAAAACATTAAAATTGACAGAACCTTATTCCATGGTAGATTATGTACAAGCTCATTATAGGTAATCTTTGAGAGGAAGCCATTTTCGACATGACAATGTGTTGTGTATATAATGTGCTTGTGTTCCCGATCATTTTATTCCATCTTTCTTTTATAATGTGCTTGTGTCTCGATCGATTTATTTGACATTGTCAACTACTCTGATCTATATAAAAATATTGATTGTTTTCTCTATTACATAAGTGTAAAAATCTTTTGTTGTTTTGTTACTTGTAAGTGACCCAATCTACTGATTTCTCTGAGTTTACTAATCGGTACATCTTCATTCGTTAGTTATAGAATGTTAGCTCAGCATGTTGTCTACTTAGAATTTCCGGTGAATGTGTTGTGTATATAATGTGATTTGTACTTAATTCAACTGAAATCAATCATATGAGTTATCAAAAATTCTTCTTCGGCCTCTTCTTATTTTTCTCGTTATTATTTTGTTTTTTTAATTTTTTGCTAATGTTTTTCTAATTTTTTACTTTTTTTTGCCAAATATTCAGTTCTCTGTATAAATATTAATACAAACCATAAAATCAATGAACCAAAAATCTATCTTAGAATTATTTTCAATCATAACTTTACCTTATAAACTATACTATTTGACATAACTGCAAAACATTTTTAAATCAAAGTTTTCACATGTTCCGTTAAATATAATTCGTCCAATCTTCAAATCTTAATTATTAATAAATCATATATGGACATTATAAGAAATTAATAATTTATATATATAAGAATATATTTATATGAATATGAAATCATTATATTGATTTCTATTAAAATATTTCTATTCATTATTTTATGTAGTATACAAATATAAAAAGAATTGATCAAAGATTATTACACTTTCTATGATTTTGAAAATTAGCTACCTTAATTTATTATTTGTAATGTTGTTTAGGTTATTTTTCAAGTGATAATAATTTTAGACTTACATTTTTATTTTATATCTAATTAAAATAACTAAAATTATAAAAAAAATTCCGTTCATTATATCATGTAGTTTATAAATATAAAAAATAATTGATCAAACATTATTATTCTTTATATAATTTCAACAATTAGTTACCATAAATAATTATTTATAATATAATCTTGATTATCTGTCAAGTGATATTAAAGGGTTCTAGATTTATTTTAATACTAAATTTAAACTAAAATAAATAAAATTAAAAACTATTGACCAAGAAATTTATAAAAAAAATTTAAGACTTCACTTAACTAACTTATCTTTACTATCTAGGAGGATTTATATTTTTATAAATGTTTCGTAAACTCTTATAAATAATTTAAATTTATGATAAAATAATTTTGTAAGCAAGACATATGTAGACATTATAAGACATTAATAATTATTATAATACTTTATATAAAATATATTATTTATATAATAATATTATATCATTTTATCGATTTCTATCAATTGTTTTATGTAGTATATAAATATTAAAAATTAGTCAAAATTATTACACTTTCTATAAGAATAGGAGGATTTGAGGAATACCAAAAAATATAACATTTAAATTGATAGAACTAGGCCTGGGCATAAAATCCATAATCCGAAATCCGAACCAAACCCAAACCAAAAACTTGATTCGTATCTGGTCTGGAATGTAAAAGAATACCCAAATGGATATTGTAAGGTGTTACAAAACATATCCGAACCTGAATTCTTATTAACCGAACCCGAATGAATAACCCGAAAAGCCAAAAAATTCAAAAAAAGATCTGAAAAAACTGATGCAAATGTCCAAATTATTATACAATATAAATATATGAAAAATAAATATATACTTTAAATAAATTTCATATTTATTTTGACATGATATCTAACAATTAGTATTTAAAATTTAAATAAGGACTTTAAGTACTCAGTTATATATAAATAAGTATATATTCTTATATTTTTCTTTTAAATTTTAGATTTTACTTCGGGTATATCCGAGATAACCCGAATCCGAAAGATATATAAGTTTTAGGATGTGATACAAAACCGATATGAAATCGATGTGTTATATCCAAACTTGACCCGTATTAGCAAATTTACTAAAATGAGACTTAAAGGTGTTATAAAATAGAACCAAAATCTAAAAAATCCGATCTAAACGCCAACGGGTACCCGAACGCTCAGACCTAGATAAAACCTTATTCCATGGTAGATTACAAACTCACTGTCGGTAATGGTAACAAGAGGAATCTATGTTCGACATGGCAAAGCTCTTTCTCGAGAAATTGCCAATAAGCTTGGGAAATTCAGAATGATCATATATGGTACAAAATAATAGTTCTCTGTTGCAATTGTGAAATTGTGTTATCGTATGCCAAAATATTTTTCAGAGTAAAATGTTAACTGTGTAGAGAAACTAGCTAGAGAGATTCAAACTGGGACGATATATTTTCATTTCATAAGAGGTTGTTTCAAGGGTAGTATTACAAAATCATGGTCCTATAGTCATTTTATTGGTCTTCTTCCAATAACATGAGAGAAAACGCAACTAATTAATAGACAAAAAAAGTCAATATATAGTCGTTGTTTCCTTACAAACTTCATGTTCGTTATAAATAGGGACACTTGGCGTGCATGGAGTTAACGATTAAGCTAGAACAAAGGCGAGACATGAGTAGAATTAATTGAATTTTACGAGCGGCTTAGAATGTGCCTTTGGAGTCCAACGGTTCAGATTTCATCGCACGACATTTTTGGTAACTCCCTATTTATCGAGCGAGAGACGACCAAGTCCCCTCCTTAGAGTTGCATTGCACATACATACGTAAAAAGGTTATTAAAAAAATAACAAACCGGAAAGAACAAGAAAGAGATCGAGATAATGTCGTGGCAAACATACGTTGATGAGCATTTGATGTGCGATGTTGGTGATGGCCAAGGTCACCACCTCACCTCTGCAGCCATCATCGGCCTTGACGGTAGTGTTTGGGCTCAGAGCGCTAATTTTCCTCAGGTAATCTCTATCTTCCTTGATCGTCCTTGACTACGTTCCTAGGTCCCACTTGCACTTTGTTAATGTTCTTACTGATTATTTCATTTGTTTCAAATTATATGATATTTTAGAAAGTTTATGTTACTTTAAAATATAAGATGTTTTGAGATTTTAAGATATTTTTTGAAGTTTTAAAATTAACTTTTAATTTTATTGAAAATTGTTCGACCAATAAAATTTTACAGTTTTTTTTTATAATTAATTGAATGATTTCAAAATTATATCTTTAAAAGTATTTTCTAGAAAAAATGTAAACTTCTTAATATTTATGCAATAAACTAAAATATCATCAATTATATAAAATATCTGATGATTCATCCTCTTCAAGCAGTTCAAGCCTCAAGAGATGACAGCTATCATGAAAGATTTCGACGAGCCAGGACACCTTGCTCCCACAGGCTTGTTCCTTGCAGGACTAAAGTATATGGTTATACAAGGCGAGCCTAATGCTGTCATCCGTGGCAAGAAGGTAAACTTAGGAGAAATTCCATGTTTTTGTTTTTAACATCGCTTTCTGCAAAGTAAATAGTTTAGAGAAAAACAAAAAAAGTCTATTTTATGAAATATTAACTTTATTAGTTTTCATATACATGCAAATGTAAATGTAGAAACTGCCTATGAAACAATCTATACTCTAGTTTCGATGGTTTCTACTTTCTTTGCTTTTGCTATACATTAGGTACATGTTTCATATAAGCTCACAACATTACATATTTAAGAAACATTAGCTCGTTCTAAATGTGCGTTTGAAGCTTGAAACATGTTATGTATTTCAAAAACGCTAATTTAAATATATAAAAGATCCATGCAAATGCAAACGTAGACCCATAAAATGCATTTGCAATAATTCATGCCAAAGATTGGTAAAATGAGCATTTTTTTTCTCTGAATATTTGAAATCGGCACTTTTAATCTTATAATTATTCCGTAACAAACCATTGATTGCACAAAATTGAAAACGAAATAGTCAACAGTTAATTAACTAACGGAGAACTAACAGTTTCTATCAACTTTTAAATGGTTGATTACTATAATCAGAATTTTATGCAGACAATGATTAGTTAGGGAATAAATATGCGCATATTAAAGTATTGTATACGTATATATATTCCTCAACTATTGATTGACTGCATAAAATTTTGATTAAAATAGTTAACCGTTTAAAAGTTGACGGAAACTGGTAGTTCTCCACTAATCAGTTAACAATTGATTATTTCGTGCTTAATTTTGTGCAAATAATACTTGAGTATTAAAGGTGATGATTGCAAATACTTATGGAGTAAAATGCTCATTTCCCCACCTAAGATTAGGAGAATCAACTCTTGCAAAGATTGTCAAATGTTTAATTTCTTGATATCTGATGTTATGAATTTGGTTTTCAAACTCAAAACCATTCTTTGTGGGATTCATATTAAAACATGTGCAGGGAGCTGGAGGAATCACAATCAAGAAAACAGGACAATCAATGGTGTTTGGTCTGTACGAAGAACCAGTGACTCCAGGTCAATGCAACATGGTTGTCGAGAGGTTGGGTGATTACTTGATCGAACAGGACCTCTGAAAGACTGAAACTTCAAGAACGCTCCAGTTCCAGTCCTTTAAACCATTGTTTTACTTATTTTTTCTCTTTTAGTTTAATTTTGAGTCTTTCTGCTTTCTACTTTAACAAAGTTAAAAGGCAGCTGAAGCTGAGGTTGCAGATAATAACACAAAAGAAGAATCCGAATCTTAAGACTATTTACCTCTGTTTCTTAGTTTTGCGATTAATTTGTTGTTTTGATTTTATTTTCTTTACACTTCTATTTTTGCGTATATATATA